>VDFB02310017.1:90565-397441 GCA_007258455.2 Sequoia sempervirens | reverse complement strand
TACCACACTTCACCAAACTTCGATGAGGCAGCAGCTGGTCATCATTAAATTGTTCAAATCTTCTTCCAAAATGCTTCTATCTTCTCCAAATGGAATGCACATGGAATTAGCAGCATAGATGCCCAAGAAGTATTGCATATCAAGAAAAGAGCTAAGTCTGATATAAAACCAGCAGCCTGTAATTTTTCAACCAGCAACTATGCAACACCCAAATGTTCATAACCTCCACAATACTTCACCATATCACCTTAAATTAGAAGCAATTAATCACAAGAAACATGGCGACCAACTCACATGAAACTCTAATGCCAAATCAAACACTAAAAAGAAGACACGAATTTCAAAGCTATCTTCTTGAAATGGTACGACCCTAGGAGAGGGTCGACCTCTCTTTAAAATTCATCCACTTTATTATAAATTTTGATCTTGCACAAATAGGGACGCCTCAAGCATACAAACTGAAAGAACCAATACCCATGTGCAATTAAAAATCATTCAAAGAGCTGCATATGAAAATCACCTTCAGCCATGAACGAACCAGCAATCTCAAAAACTGAAAAATACATCAAATTCTTCAACAATGAAGCTCAATGTGCACTTCTGAATGAAGCACACTCTCAATCCACCATCTAGGGAACCATAGTTTCAGGCCCGAAGAATGGAGTCAATTTGCTAAGCTTCCCCTTAGCTGGGTTCTAAATTCAATCCAACAACATTTTGTTATAATTTTCCAAAGATAATCAGCTCTTCAAACAACAGCAATATATAAGTTTCAATTGGCAAATGAAACACTTCAAATTCCAAGAAGTCGAATCACTTCAACTTCCAAGAGGGACGCCACCTTTAAGCATTTACTTTTTTAAATAATAAAACATTATTCAACTTTCCTTTTAGGCGTCCATTTCCAAATTGCAACAATAAAGCATTTATTTAAATCATTAAATGCTCAACATGACCCCTTAATGACCCCTCTTTAAAACAACATGAAGTTATTAAGCCTAGGCGTGGGGTACAACTGAAAAAGATGAAATTGACTAAGTATAAAAACTCAATCCATGGAGATAACCAAAACCAATGCCAATACTGAAATTGATGGATAGCAAGATGACTTGAGTTGAACTGTTGATGATGCCACTGCCAAAATTAGACTTACTAAAAATAGCCAACTGCTATAAATAGTAAGTTAACATCAAAACAACAGAAAGTAGTGAACCAGCGGTACAAGCGATTGAGCTGTTGCTAGTGAGGATACTACCAAAGATAGACTTGCTAAAATAGCTGCTATAAATGGTAAGTCACTTTGCTGTATCCTCTAATGGTAGAGGCGGTATCTAAAGAGGAAACCCTAATTTTGCACAGGCGGAGTAGCCTACAGTTCTAGAATGAGCTAAAACCAAAGAAGGCATTATGGCCAAGAATGGGGACATTCACGGTGCTCCATTTCAAAGAAAAGAGTGGGACCCCTCTCAAAGTCCAATGTTTTCGTTGTGACAAGTTGGTCAATATGGAATTGCCCAACCGAGGCCTAATCAGCATGCTTCATTTCTTGGATGTGGATGAATCTCTACTCAAAAAGGATTCTAGGGAATTTCTCTTCTAAGCCATGGAGAAACGTGTTCAAGCCGTGAGCGTTATTGCTGATCGTGTGCAAAATGATATCTTACTGTGTCGATATCATCCATCGAGAATATTTAAAGAGATAAGTATTCTTTGTTTCTTTGAGTTATTATCATTAGTTGGATCTTATGAATTAGTAAAGACAGATAGTGGTTTCTCTTGAATTGTGTTCACAATCATAACATCCTTTGTACATTTCGTTTATTGCAAGTTATTTCATGTTGATTGTGAAGATTTTTGAGTGTGACTCTTAAATAAAAAAAGAATTACAATTTCAATGGTGATTAGTTGGTCACATCGATATCATTCTCTAATGCATGAACTGTGATAGAGCCTTGAACTCTTGGAGAGAGTTGGTTCTACATGCTAACTGCATAATGCATTCAAGAAATTTGTAGTTGTGCAGATTATCTTTTGTTGTGCTGAGTTTGGCACTCTCGAGAGGAGTAACAGATGGAAGAAAGAGTTATATCTGAATTCAATTAAAGATAAGTTTCTTTATCCCTTCATTTTGATCTTTTGATATATTTCTCTTATAAGTTGATTTATTTACTCATGTTTCAATATTGTTCATAAATTCTTATGTATTCTTGCTATAATTTGAGATAGTAAACCTTGTATGATTCTAGCCTTGATATTTCTTTGGATAGTTATAAATTGTTAGTAATCTCTCTCTAATATGCTTCCAGAACAGCTCTAACAGCAAGAAGGTGATGAGAGATTGCTTAGTGATGAAAAGCTTGAGGCATCTTATGAGGAAGTCATGCCGACCAAAGAAATGATCAAGCGTGAAGTCATAGCTTGCAGCAATGGGACTGAGTTGGCGACTAGAGGGAGTTCTCTTTCAGAAGTCTTTTTTGCAATCTCTGAAGTAGGGATCAAGAGGGAGTTATGAAACTCACTGAGAAGAAGTGAAGATTACTGTATTGCAAGACTAGGTGCTAAATCCTTAGAGGATCCCTTCAGCTGCTAAGATCAGAATTGCTCAAGACTGTCATCTGGATTTGTCATTGGTAGCTCCGTAAACCTATTTAGAATAAGAGCGATCTGGGATGAAGTCGAGGAGGACAATCCTAAACTCTCTACAGTACCAGAGGTCTATGCTGGAAAACATTTATCTAAGGCAAGCGTTGCAGGCAATCTTGGTCAATGAGGTCAGAAGGTTGATGCAAGTACTTAAAGATTCAGAGGGAGCCTATTGAACCTAAAGAAGATGGAAGTATACTATTGAGATTTGTTATGATTGCAAATCCACGTCTACGCCTATGAAGACCAACTTGCATAAGTTGAAAGAGGCTGCAGCTAGTTCAGATCTGGTGGATCCCACAATGTACAGGCAGTTGATTGGATCGTTGATGTATTTAGTCTATACTAGACTAGATATTTGCTATGCAGTGAGTGCATTTGGTCAGTTCATGTGTGAAGCAAGGCAAATACATCTAGTTGTAGCAAAACATATCCTAAGACACTTGCGTGGCACAGTTGGATATAGCTGAGATATTCTTCAGGTGTGGATTTGAAGTTGCATGGATATACTAATTCCGACTGGGCAGGGTGTGTCACTAATCAAAAGAGCACCTCTGGATGTTGCTTCAGTTTAGGGTTTGCTATGATATCCTATTACAGCAAGAAGCAGTCATCTGTAGCATTGAGTACAGCAGAGGTAGAGTATATTGCACCTTGTGTGGCAGACATTCTCACCAAGCCTCTCTAGGTTAAAGTTTGTGTACTTTCGAGATAAGCTAGGTATGGTGGAGAATACAGCCTTAACTGAGAAAGAGTCTCAGCATCAGTGATCCTCTTTAATCAGTTCTTCTCTGTGAGAGAAGTTGGTGAAATCCTTGTTAATGCATTCTTCTGCCAAGAGAAGTTTGAGAGTGAAAAGCCCTTGTTCCACCCTGCAGGAGAGCCATGGTGGATGTCATGTGTGAGACTCCATGGCTGACATCCGTCGAAGGTAGTGATGATTTTGTTGTATGTTTCACCCTTTGGGAGAGCCATGGTGAAGACATGTTGAGGAACAACATCGCATGAAGTATTGAACACTTGTACACTAAGTCACAAGATTCGAATTCGAATTCGAATTCGGCAACAATGAAATTCGGATGAAATTCGGCAAGGAAAAAATTCGAAAAGTATAAAATTCGGATCAAATTCGCCTTATGTAAATTTTTTTATTTTTTTTAATAAATATTATATAACTAATGATACTATATTAATAAATTAAAACTATTGAACTTTAAATATAATTATTAAATAATAAAATATTAAAGTATTATTCTGAGAGTTTTCTTGAATTAGCTAAAAATATATTAAGTTTTTATTTTTATTGTAAAAAATATATAATTTATAAATATTAAAATAATCTTATATTGAGTTTAAATAAATTATAACAAATGCTAGAATATTTGTAAATGGAAACTAAAGATTTAATTTAAAATTTAAATATTTAAATTTATTAATCTTTATATATTAATGATTTAAATCAAAATTAAATATATTAATATATTAGATTTTAATTATTAAATGTTAATATTAAAAAAATATATATAGTAAAATAATGTTAAATTTAAAATATATTAATGCTAGTTTTTTAATGCCGCATTTCTTCCCAGGCGCTTGATTCAAAACTATCTTTGCTCTCAAATCCCTTTGTGTCTTTCACACAATAGTCAAACAAGGTAATCATACAGTATACTTATGTCGACCAGCTGCACCAAACCTTCACCTCTACGTTACTTCACCAGGTCTCCCACTTCCTCGACGTTTCCAACTCTGGCGCTGTTGAATACATACAAGATATTATTTGGTTAAAGACAAACGACATAGAGTTGCCCGTTTGGAATATAAGGAGTTGTGTTTATCATGAGCGACTGTGATATGATTTTCTCTTCAACTTTCGAGGCGCTATTCAGGATGCCCGACTCATTCTTTGAATTTCTGAAGTTTCAAGAGCGATAGTAATCTCTCGCGACCGTACCAATTAAAATCCCTAATAAACAATGCTTGCGAAAAATATAAGTTAATAAAAACACAGTCGCCATTTCCCGTACGAATTTAAATGCGAATTTTAACGAATTTTATTAATTTTTTAAATGTTCGCCGAATTTCGAATTTCAAGCATGAAATTCGGCGAAGATCATATTGACATAGCAGTTGTACATACCATACATGGTTGTAGCCACTATGGTTGATATCACGTTGAGGTGATATCTGATATCACAATGTGGTGATATCTTTCTTTTCCATACATGGTTGTAGCCATTATGGTTGATATCACGTTGAGGTGATATTTAATATCACAATGAGGTGATATCTTTCTTTTCCATACATGGTTGTAGCCATTATGTTTGATATCACGTTGAGGTGGTATCTGATATCACGATGAGGTGATATCGTTTCTTTTCCACACATGGGTGTAGCCATTGTGGTAGACATCACGAAGAGGTGATATGTCTTGTGCAGCTAGAAGTGTTCTCCCTAGCTGAGAGGGAGTGCTGATGTTTGCAGCATTGGTCTCCACTTCCAATGATCTCCTTGTGACAAGATAATAAATTAAATAATAGCCTAAAGCTATTTAATTTATAGAGTCAGCGATTTATTTTCAAGAGGCACTATCTATTGTGGAGGTGCGATTTAATGAAGAGGTCCGATCTCCTTGCTAAGGCCGACATCATGTTTAATGTGGGCACGATTTGTTATGAAGGGGTGTGAATTTATGTGGCCGACTTCTTGCATTTAAGAGACACAACTTTTGGAGAGGCCGACTTGCTGATTATGAAGAGTCACGTCTCTCTCCTCATTGTGTATATATGTTCAATGAGACTTCTTCATTTGTCATTCAGTTTTTCATTCGATATCCATTCATAGTTCGTCTACTCAAGTGCGAGTTTGTATCAAGTGCAGGTCGACTTTTGTGTAGAAAGCTGAGATCATTATCAACAGATTGCATCACATAGTTTCTGTATTTGCATCTGATTGTGATGCTATTCTTGGCCTCATTATTGGGCTCATTGTAAAGGAGATATTCTTATTGTGATTCAATATATAAGCAATATATTGTTGCTGGGGTTTTTCTCCCTCAAGAGGAGGGTTTTCCCAGAGTATATGCTGTGTTATTGTGTCTGATTTTGAATTAAATTTTTGTGCATTAAATCTGATTGTAATATCAAACTAATCTCTCTGGTATTTATTTTACTTTCTTGCTGCATGAACAGGTATTATTATTCTTTGCTTGAAGAAAGTTTTTAAATTCAAAAAGGGAAAGGTAGTTACTGGTTTTTTGTTCGATTATGAAAATGCATAAGTGGATTCTTGTTTATCTCTGTCAGAATGGCATGATATGATTTCGGTTATATTATTTTCCCCTATAATGGGCATTCTGAAAGAATCGTTTATTTTGGATATTTAGTTCATCATGATATGGGTTCGGTTACAAATCTTTGTTAGGCCCTTGCAGTGATATTTCGTTGCGTTTATCAGTTTGAAAAATGTGTGAAGAGAAAAGAAAAGATGCTCTGATAAATATCCTTCCTATTTGTCATTGCAGTGAAGGTTTTATTGTCGTTATGTTTGATTTTTCTCAGATTTGGCATATGGGTAATCTTGCATTTTGGAAAAATGCATTTCTTATGTTTGGTTTCTAAAACGGCTATCTGCTCTTAAGTTACAAATAAAAGATGCTCTGGTGAATTTTTGTTTCCATTTGTCACTAATCATTATGGGTTTTTTGAAAAACAGATCATTAAGGGTATTATTGTTCCATCAAAAACATTTTGAAAAAGGAAAGTGATATTATTGGTGCATACGTTATTGTATTTTGGTATTCCTAGAACAGATGATTTTATTGATGCAGATTTTGTTGATTCTAGGGTTTTGAGAACAAAATCATTATTACATTCTGTTTTATCTGAAAAAACCTCTTTGAAGGTTCAAAAAGGAGAGAGTGCACTTTGTAAAATATATATATACACAGTGATTGATCACTGGTTTTGAAGGGTTGTTGATTCCTCTTGGAAAACACATGTGAAATGTTCTAAAATTGTAAATCTGCAAACATAATGTAGAGAGATAGCTTTCTTGATTAATATGTCTAGTATTTTAAAGGTTCGATTGAGAACCTTGAGGATATTAGGGGTATTTGATTGAGAGGCTCTTGTGAGTTGAAATGTAAACAGAGAAATCCTCTGATATATGATTGTACTGAAACTAAAGAGGGGTTGGTGCTCCTTGAAATGGGTGTTTCTAAATGAGGGGTTGGTGCTCCTTGAGTGGGTGCTCAGAAATTAGCCTGTAAGGCATTGTATGTAGTGATTTGAAAATATAAGCCAGAATGGCAGCAATTTAGGAGTGGTTTTTCTACCCCAGGAGGGTTTTCCACTCGGCAATTTCTTTGTCTTATGGTCTCATTGTTTTGATGTCATAATGCTTCTAGACTATGATGATTTTGTGAGTGATTGTTCTTATCAGTCTGAACATTGTTGAATGTTAGTTTCTTCATCTCTGCAAATATTCATTTTAAAATGTCTTGCACAAGTCATTGTTGAAGATTCTAATTCAAAATGAAGCATACAAGTATTCATTTGATTCATAGGTCAGGAATTGTTATGGTGTACTGAAGCTCTTAGTTGTTTCATGCTTATCATATGTCATTCCATTACTCAGTTGTTTTATTATCTCATAAGTCTGCTTTAAAATTTGGTGGTCCTAAAGTGATTAAACAATGTTGGTCTTCATGTACAGTCTTATGAGTTGCACCCATTTTGTCATCATGCACTGATTGTTAAACAATGTCAGTCATCTCTTTTACAAATGCAAGATATCTCACACAAGTTTTAATTGGCATAAGTTGTCAAAAATGATCTAAGTTAATGCTGGCATGAATGCTCTCAAAGCCATTTCTCTGCCCTGTTTTCAAAAGAAAGGGAATCAGAATTAAAAGTCTTGGTCGAAGTTTAAAAAGGTTTAGACACTGATTCACCCCTCCTCCCCCTTCTCAGTGTCTGTCCACACTCCAACATAGAGGACATTTTGAGAGTCTTAGGATGCAGGAAGATGAAAACATTGCTGCTTATTTTTTTGCAAGTTGATGAAGTTGTCAACACCATTAAAGGTTTAGGAGAGAAGATTGAAGAGACCATTGTGGTTCAGAAAATTTTAAGGTTTCTCCCTTTGCGTTTTGATGCAAAGGTTTTAGTGATTGAAGAGATGAAGAGGCTGATGATGTGATTTTGTGACCTCACCAATCGAAGTAGAAGAACAAAGTTGTCCGAAGGCTACTCTGGATTCTCTCTTGATCAAAGTATTAGGTAATGCTAAAGATTAGAGATAGATCCTGCGTTCAACTCCAAGGTTCCGAATACTTAGAATACCCTCAGTTGGTTGATGTGTATTGCTGTGTTCTTACGAGGGGACTTACACAATTGTTCAGAGTTCTTGCAGTTAACAGTCGGTGTATGCTTTGAAGGGGTTCTTGTGTGTATGATTTGGCAATATAGTTCGTTTTCCTAAAGCTAATCAGAAATGTGCAGAAAGTAAATGAGTATAGGGCCTAAGAGACTTATATTCTATCCTAAATGCAAGATATGTGGAGCTTGATTTCAATAGACTTCAACCGAATTTCACCTAGCCTCACGTCGGACAGCCTCAGTAAAATTGGTGCAATCTTCAAAGGGGATAGCAAAAGATGTTCAAATTATAATTTAGCATACATACACCATCAGAACGACGCATATAAGTATACAAATCACAATCGAAGTTAAACTCAAGATAATTTCCAGTCGACCACGCAAGGCGAACTTATCATCAACAAGCCGCTAGTGGTATGGAATAAAATGAAGCTACCTCAATAAAACACCACACATCAAAGTAAACTACTTGCATGAAATGAAAATTAAGCTACTTGGATCCGAAAGGAAGAAGAGACCTTGCTAGCTATTCATGACAAAGACGAATTCCACCATCAATGAAAAGATCTATTATCATGAAAGTGTTACACAACAATCTCCACAAAAGTTTTCAAAGGGAAAACTTTCTTTCTTCTCCACACTATGCTAAGCAAAATGTCTACTATGCTCTACTCTCTAGTCTCCAATCTCTAGCTCTAATGCTAATGTCTAATATCTACTGAATTACAAATGAGGGGGACTCCCCCTTTTATAGATAGCCCGGTCCAAAAGACGGCTAGGGTTACAATCAATAGAGTGGCCAAGATTATGCCACCTCAGCCCTAACCCTAAAAACTGCCAGAATGGGGAGTGGTGTAATAAATGAACAAAGATTCCCACTCACTCCCAAAAATAGAAAAGGCAATTAATGCCCATAATCAGTCTTCTAGAAGATCTTCGTCCAGTAATGCATTCCCGTTCTCCTTCTCTCTGGCTGCAAACTCAACGAATCTGCCAAGTACAGCCTCAACCTCCCGAACCGAAATGGGTGAAATACAATCAAGCTTGAACTCTAACACCGTGACTAAATGTTCATGCCTTGTACAAGATTTTCTCCAAGCAGCTAAGGAATCCTGCGTGCTCTCGATCAAGGCGGAGAAAGTAGAAATGTTCTCAAAGTCATCCTGTACGAATGTCTTAACCTCCCAAAAGAAAGGCACCAGCCTACCCCTCAAATTATCAACATTAACTTCATCCGGATTCAACCGCCTAGCAAATATGGCCTCAAAAGTGCGAACCCCATCAATAATATTGGCCATAGCCAGGTACCTGGTGGAATCTACGTGCGGCGTCGAAGAACCCGTCAGTGATCATTTGAAGAATACCATCTAGAAAATTAGGTACTGTCATTCTCACAATGACCTCTCCATCGTCGATGTCGCAGCGGAACATGCTCCCGATGCCTCAAGGCCAATTTGAATCACCTTATACTACGATAGAATGACATCCTCCCCAAAGCAGTCAAGCTGCCTCCATCCATTACCCAAAATGCTAGAAGCGCATTTGAAAGCAAAAGCAAGATCCTCCACGAACTTTTAAATGTCGGCCACGAACTCCTGTGACCCTTGTACATGCGCTTCTGTGCCATCTTCTAGCTCCAACAAGCTGTGATTGATTCTCTAGGTATCTCTGCTGGAGGCTCTATCACTGGAATCTCTTGCCCTCGAGAACGAGATAACTGCTGTACATACCCAATCAAGGCCTTGTGTTCTCTTTTCAACTTCTTATACTTTCCTTCCTTCTTGAATAACCTATCTTTGAGGGCGAGGTAGGAGTTATCACACTCCTCTACAATCTGCGCACCAGTGGGGCGTCCTAACTCCAAAGTTGTGACCACGTAATTCTCTGGCAATGCTTCGTCTCGGTCACAATCAACTTGTGGCACGGCCACATGAAGAGTGCGAGAGCCATCCTCATCTGTTGATATCTTCGAAAATTTTCGTGCTCTCTTCTTCTGTGGAGGTGCACTGATCCTGTTCAAAAATTCTTCCATCTCAACTACGGGATCAATCTCCTCACTAGGGCTTCTTCTCATCCTATCCCTGAGCTAATCAGGCACATTGTACTGTATATCAAAGGGCTGCTGCTCTTGTGCCTCTACCTCTCGAACTTGTTCAACCTCTATATCATTCTGGCGAGGCTCATCGTCCTCAAGTGGCTGAGTGTCTCCTGAAACTATATCATCATCATCATTCATAGCTGCCTCTAACTCCTGCTGAAATTGAGGGTCAGTAGTAGTCCCCTCATCATCTTCTTGTCAATGACCCTACTAGATGCGTTAATCTTCACAGCCAATGACTCTCTCTCGTGGTGGGTGATTGACACTCTATACTACTTGCACTGATTCAATGCATTCCTCTTATCGGCAAATAAAGAGACCTCGTAATAGCGGAGGCATTAATGCTCAATGCGTGGGTGGTGAACCACAACTTCGTGGAGGCTCTAGGCGAGATAGGCTCCCACCCGGTGGCTCTTTCCTTCCTAGATTACGGACCTGGAGTGTGATCACCGCTGGCCCTGCACCCGTGGGGTGGTGGGTGTCCTGTGATCTCCCATCAGAATTGTAGGAGTCAAGGCAATTGACCTACTCTTCAGCTTTGTTCACTTTCGCTGTCCCACCCCATGCTCTAGTAAATGTCCGGGCCAGGAATAGAAAGTGTGTCCAAGTCAGCAACCTCTGGTTCTGACCAATCTGGGAGCGGAAGTGGAGTATCTCTCACTGCTGCATAATCTGGATGTACAACATCCATATCCTCATTCACTTGGTCTGGAACCAAGACAACTTCACACTTCCTGATCAAAGTAATTAGCAACCGAGAGAACATTCTTTTCCTGACTTCAATCTCATCTGATACATCAGCCGAATAGTCCTCAATATTTGCCTTGTGTTTAAACTCTTCTGACAGTACCCATTTGATATTATGTGGGTCATAGTGCTATCGGCTGGTGTGATATGAAAAGTGATAAAATTGAAGCTCACTCTCAGCTTCTTTGGCTGCCTATATTGAAGGACACACTTCATCCAAGTTGCCCATGGCAATTGGGAAGTCAACACCTCCCTTCTTCTTTTTCTTTTGAATTTTATAAGTAGGCAGCAATTGCTAGACATCTCTAGCATTAAAATTCTATCGGTTGGGTACTTAGGCAGCCTATATGGGTATGATGAAAAACCTTGCAACCTTATGTAAGAAAACTTTGGAAACTGTATAAACCAGCACCCATACCTTTCAATTAATTCTTGGGCCTCCCTCGAGATTACGTGATGTAGCATCTCACGAAGCAATCACCATTGATATTACTTATAGTGAAGAAGCGTCATTGACATGCGCTTGTAATGGGTGAATTAGCACTTGAAATGCAAGCTGGACGAAGCCTCATGTATTTAAACTAGTAGAGAGCCTGGCCAGATGGAAGCTCCTTGTAGAAATCCTCTATGCCATTATGCGAGCGGCATGTAAATGATGTAAGAGCTCATATAAAATGTCTTCGTTCTTCTCAGGCTCAGGAGTTGCTCGTGCAAATTGTCACTGATCATCACAGCCCAGTTGACGTAATCTTTCCCTTCCAGCACGAGGTTGTTGTAATAAAACATCCAAGGCTCAAAAATGAATGACTGTGGACAACCACCAACTCTGCTCAGCATCATAATGAGGTCACAATATTCCTGTTTCAAGTCATCTGCAATAATTTGTTTCGGCAGCTTCGTACGAGAAGGCTTAGGATTACTCATCCAGTGAGTGTTGATTGTCTCCATGCATCTCTCGAATGCGGAAGCGTACATTCGCTCAGCTCGCTCTCTGGACTTGTAAACCATATTCCTGTGCACCGGGATCTCGAAAGCTTCACCAATGGCCGAAGGAGTAAGATTGGCTAGCACTTGGCCATCTGGTGACATGATCGATCTGTGGTCCTTCTCATAATAATTGGCGCACTCCATCATTAGCTCCGAACATTGAATGGCTGGTGGGAAACCAGCAGCTGCATATAATCCGCTTCGAACAATATTGTGCGAAGTGGTCGAAGGTCGATGACTTCCAATCCCCAACATTCTGTTTTTGAAAGCCTCTAGGTTGACGGAGCCCAAGTTGGTGTCAGCCAGCTTGCCCAACTTCGAAATGAACTTTGACTCTGGCATGAATGTTTTGCTCAGCTTCTTGATCATAGCCTGTCTGGATGCACCATTGTTATCTTTGCCAGTCGCCCTTGCCTCAGCCATTTGCAGGACAATAAACATTCATCAGCAATTTATCTTAGAAAAATAAATAAGATACCTTGCAGGGCTGCCAGCCGACTTTTAAAATTTGAGAAGTTGCAACATTCAATTCTTCTGCAAACCTCAACTTCTCCTTCACAAGATTTCGAACTTCAATCACTTAGCAAGCTTCAAATCAGCAAGCTCAACCTTCAGCAAATTTCAAACAGCAAATTGAACTTTTGAAAATTCGTATTCCACACTCAGCAAATCAGCAAGTGCGCCCTTCACTAACTCTTCTACTTCAAGGCGTCCCCAGCTTCAGCAATATAATCTTCTTCAAATCGAACTTTACTCACTTGCACTGGCAACTCAAGGCGTCCTTAACTTCAACAATTTCGAACTTCAACAATAGCAAATTTCCAACGCCTTTCACTTAGCAACTCTCAGACTTGGCAAAATTTCGAACTTCTTAGGCTTCAGCAATACTCAGCAACAATCTTCAGAGCAAATTCGAATTCTTCAACTGTGAAAAACAAGTGAGAAACTTCTCAATTTTATAGACAAAAATCGAATTCTAGAAGGAGCCAATTATAGCCAGTACATTTAATTTCCACTACTCCACTTCAAGAATTCGAATTTTCCCTCTCCGGTATTTCTGACACTTGTCTCTCGACGTCAGGAATCTTGTTCTTCTAGAAGCTCAACTTTGACTGGCATCTTTTAATTTACTTTCGAAAAAATTTAATTTAAATTCATCCTTTTAATTCACCAGCCGGAGCTCTGTCACTTGAATTCGAATTTTACCTCTCTTCAACTTTGGAAAATTCACCTATGAAGCACTGGATCAAAATCGTCTAGGCAACTCATTTCGAATTCATCATTCGAATCATTCTCCTTTCAAAAGTCATTTTATTAAAATTTGCCTTAGAAAATTTTAAATTCTCCCTTAGGAAAATCTCACAATTTGAGCACTGATTAAATTCTTCACTGAAAAAGTGTTGGTGAAGTGCGGAAGACACGGAAATCCATCTATCATCACAAATGTCCAGTACCCAGAAGAGAATTTCCTCCAGAACACTTCGAATCCATGGGTACCCAACAAACGGGTTCATTTAAATTTTTAAATTTTGAACCTTAGAAAAATATTATTCCATCAATTCAAATCCGTTCTTCATCTCCGTGAACATCCTGTTGCTTAGACTTGAGAAGTTTTAAATCATCTTGCATTGTTATCATCTGACTTCATCATCGTGAAGTTTGTTCGGGCTTCAGGAAAATTTATTCACCTTGAGTTCTATGCGTATTTTCCAAGAATGAAAATACTTTGCCTTAGAAATTTTTTTTTTGAAATCATCTCTTGGGAAAATTCTTCGCCTTAAAATTTTTTATTCAATCTTGCTCATCCTTGCCTAAGAGAAAATTATCAACTCGACTTAGAAAATCTTCCTGCAAGCACATCATTTTTGACTTCCAACATCTTCAATGCCTTAGGAAAAATTTATCATTTTGAAAATTTCAACGCCTAGCAAGTTTATTTTATTCCTCATCTCACATTTTATTTCATACTTGGAAAATATTTTCAATTGAAGCTCCAATCGCCTTAGGAAAAAATTTCTAACACCTACCACCTTGGGCGCACATAACACATGCTGAAGGATATTCATCACCACGCCTAGGAAAATATTTGCATTTTACTTCACACCTTACCACTTCATTTTCACTTCACCACCCTAGTCGTAATATTTTCTAACACCTTGGCATTTTCAACGCCCAACACACTTTATCCACCCTAGGCGCACATAGCACTTGGAGGAAAATATTGCCACGCCTTGGAGTATTTTCAACGCCTTTTACCTTGTTTACCACCTTGCATTTACTTTTACCACCCTCAACTTGGGCGCATTTTGCATAGGCAAGAGGATGACTCTTCAACTTCTCATCTTTTGTCCTCACTTGACCTCACTTGGGCGCATTTTCATGTAGGTGAAGGATGAACATCATTGACTTTTCTTGACTTTTGCATTTTGGGCGCATTTTGGCCTTGATGAAGGATGAAACTTCATACTTAGAATATTTTCATGCTTTCTCCAGTTTCCCTTGGGCGCATTTGAGCTAGGCAGGAGGATGAGAGATGTTGACTTTCTTTGACTTCATTGCTGGATGGGCGCATTTTGGACTAGGAGGAGGACGAGCTTCCATACTTAGAAATTTTTGTCACCTCTTCATCAACTTGGGCGCATTTTGCCATGGCTGCAGGATGAAGTTCCAGACTTAATCAATTTTTCCTCGTTTTCGCCATCTTATCCATGCCCTGCTATTTATAGTAAGCCCTCTGATTTTTGCATCTCTGAAGCTCGAGCGATTTGAAATTTTAAACCTTTGCATCCTCACGACCTTGTCACCCTGTTGACACTACTATTTTTAGTTAGCCTGCTATCTTTAGCCCATTTTTGAAGGTGATTTGCTATAAATAGTAACTGCTTGCTTCTGATAGCTCCCTTGCTCCGATTAACTTGAAATTTGAATGAGAGGCTCCTCACCGTGACGACTACTATCGGTACGCATGCACGACTTGCTATTTTTTAGCTTGTTTCTAAAATAACTACTACAAATAGTAAGTGCTCGGATTTGACGAAATTTTACGGCCAATTGCTGAAGGATCGCGTCGCGGTTTTGCTTTGGTTTTAATTTGGCTTTTACCCATGTCTTTTCGGGATCGAAGTTGGAAACCTAATTTGCATTGCATCGCGTATCAAATGATCTGTTTGTCTTCGTTTAAGCGTATTCGCGTCCATTTCGTGATTAGTGCTAGGGCGACTCTTAGGGGCCTTGCTAAAATAGTAAGTTCCTTCGCGAGTGATTATCCATTTGCATGTCATACCAACTGCCGAAACTTCAACCACGGGAATCATCGGCATGCAAAAAGAAACCGACATGCAAACCTAAAATAGCCTGGAAAGGAATTTGGTCGAAAGTTGTCGTTTTGCATGTTATCTTTGTGAAAGGTCTCGAAAAACCAGGAAAGGGAATATCGGACATGCAAAGAAAACTACGCATTAAGCCTTGAAATTGGCTCGAGGCGAGCTGCTAAAATAGTAGGATTGTTCGACTCAAATTTGCATTCGAGAACGCTGATGTGCTTTCGAGATCTTTGTGTATCCGAATCTCAAAATGCCCGACGGTGCATAACAATTACACTTACTAAAAATAGTAAGTACCTCGAATCGATGAAAATTTCTTTGAGGCCTGGCGCGGGAGCATACAAACAACAATGTTAAGCTCGTTTTTTCAGATTTACTCGCCGTTAGGCCTTGGTGACTAGGAAAGATGAAACCCTAATTTTCAGACTTGGTCAATTTCGTTTAAGCTCAATGGCGGGCACAATCCTCGAAGACATCGAGAAAAGAGACAAGCGAGCGAGAAAAACCAAGCCAAAAAGCGAGAATGGAGCAAAAAATAGGGGGTCCCCATTTTTGAATGGAAGCGATGTGTGAAAAAAGGTCTACTTGAGGAGCTTGACAAGTTGACAGTTGATAAGCTTCATGGTATTCTTACAGCCTATGAAATGAGAACTACTCCTGATCAATCAGTCAAAAAGGAGGCAGCCTTTAAGGTTTTGAAGAAGGGAAAAGACAAGGAGTCTACTACCAGTGATAGTTCTAATGATGATTCAAATTCTAGAGAGGCACATATCATGCGAAAGTTGAAGAAGGGTTCCGGTAGATACAAAGGCAAGTTGTCTTTCAAATGCTTCAATTGTGGTAAGATAGGACGCTTTGCATCCAAATGTCCGTATGAGAAGAACGAGGACAATGATTGTAAGAAGAAATCAAAACATTCCAAGGAGTATCAAGGTAAGAAGAATAAGTATAAGAAATCTGCTAAAAGTTGTTATTCGAATGATCACAATAGTTCATCAGAAGTTAGTGATATGTCTTCAGTAGAAGAAATTTTATTTATGGCTGAAGAAGTAAACTCCCCTGAGAATGAAGATGAAGATATAGATGATGAGCAATATGATGAAGAAGCGGAAGTTGATCTTGAAGCAGAACTAATAAGTGCTCTTAGTGAAATCAAGAGACTTAGAAAGAAAAATCAGAATTTGAAGTTGCTGCTACAAGAAGAGGATGATGCAAAAACGAAGACATCTCAAGCCCTTGAAGAAACAGAAAAATTGATAGTTGATATGAAGTTTCAGGTTAAGAGGCAAAGAGAATAGAAGAAGAAATCGGAAATCAGCTTAAGGTGAAAGAAGAGAATGGAGAGAGACTTGAATCTAAAGTTGTTTCTCTTAGAAATTTAAACAAAACATCAACACAGCTGAGTAATGAGAAGATAAATCAGAAAAATACCATGTCTTTGGATAAGATCATTGGTCCACAGAAGTCTTCAGCTGATAAGAGTGGAGTTGGATTTGAAGAAGGTCAATGTTCCAAGCCTGAAAAAGATGAACAGCAAAAGAGTTGCTCTGATTGCACAAAAGATTCGCATTCAAAAATCAGAAATGGCACTTTCAGGAGACCTCTTACTTCAAGACAAGATCACATGACCAGGCTTAATGATTCTTTCTTTTATGGGTATTGTTTTTCATGCAATCATTTTGGTTACAAAGCTGCAAATTGTAGAGTTTATGCAAGAAATGATTTCAAATATATGAATAAGAATTATTTGGCTCCTTGAACGAATTACAATGTTATATGTTACAAATGCAATAACTTTGGTCACACTGCAAGAGTCTGTAGAAGTAGTGTAGCAGATTTTTCTAAGCAAAACAAGAAGGTTGAAAAAGCAAAAGAAGTTGTTAAGAAAGTTTGGAGAAAAAAGAAAGAGGTAGAAAAAGAGAAGTCAGAAGTGACTTCACTTCATCCGTGAGAGGGTGTTTGGACTCAGGGGGAGTTTTCACTATTACATTTTATCTACCTCGTTTCAATTATGAAGGTTGGTTCAGATATGTAGGTTTTTCTTCTTATGTTTTTGAATTTCTGGAAATGAGTTTTGGTGTGAGTTATTTGAGTACCTCTTAGCTTGTAAAGTTGATGATTATTCATCAGATCTTCATTATCTTTTAAGATGATTTTCAGATTTTAATGTCATGTGATCAGAACAATTGTTCTTTATGCCATGACATTGGTTGTTCAATTTGTCATTGATGTCAAAGGGGGAGTAGTGAGCCAGGGGGAGCAACGTTGTTTCAAGTCAGATTTGGTTTCAGAGATGGTTTTGGTGCAGTATTGGTTTCGTTTTCAGATGTTGTTGTCGTCAATTGACAAAGGGGCAGATTGTTAAACATTTTGTCATTGATGTCAAGTTACTCAGCTACTTTCTTAAGTGTTTGAGCTACTTGGTTGTCTACTTGAGCTACCTAGTTGCATGCTTGAGCTGGTTGCCTATGTGGTTGAGCTGGTTGCCTATCTGCTTCAGCTGCTTGTTAGTCTACTTCGTCAGATTTCCTTATCAGCATGGTTTGAAAAGTCTATCCATCCTTACCAAGTAAGCATTGAAAAGTCTAATCTTTTTAGAGGCTCGATTTCTTTAGTGAGGTGACTGCTCCATTCAGCTTGTTTATGGTCTTTAGGCGGCTTAAATTCAATGAAGGCAATGAAATCTTATTTTAGGCATCGGGTTAATTTAATATGAGGCAGTTTGTTTTTAATAGCAGCGGCTTCAGACTTAGTGAATACGTCTTCCTTAATTCTGTCGGCTCCATTTGTATTTTTTAAAATATGTGCTCAATGCTTGTCTTCTTTAGTGCAACCGTTTTTTATACTTCCTCTATTGTCAGTGGCGGCTCATGCCAACTGTGCAAAGTCAGTAAACACGTCATTAAAAAAAAAAAAGTCATGGCATTTTTATTATTTTCTAGACATCTTCATGCCTTGTCATGAGCATTTATGACCTCATTTTGGTCTCAAAATTGTTGTTGAATTTTGAATTTATAGAGGGGTGAAGTTATTGATGCCTTTGTTTTATATTAGTATGGCTTATGGATTTGATGCTGCTCAAAAAGCTACAGCCTATGGAAACATCGGACTTATTATAAAGTTGTGAAAATTAAAAAACCGCCATTCTTCATTTTGAAGTCTACAGTAAAAAGGAGATGCCTTTCGTTTTCTCTTTTATGAGAGTCAGAGTCTACAGGCAGCTTAACTATTATTTCTATCGGGTCTTGCTATTTTTGAATGAGGTGACACAGCATGTGTTTCTACATGGGGCGACTAAACTAAAAATATCAATCGTGTTTTGAATACTTCATCATTTTTTCTTGGAGGGAGTTATTATGCTAGACGGATTGACTAAAAGTTAATTGCATATACATCTTTGAGATGGTCTGAATATTTTTCGTTATCGGACTGTGCATGTATGGTCAATGTCATCACTATTAGTTTCTAGTGTTTGGTTTGTATATTTAAGTGTTGCTATCTTTCTTTAAGCCAAAGTCTGGTGTCATGCTGTGTATATGGAGGTGATGTGAAAGACATCTTAAGTCTTTGCATGAGTTGTTTCAGGTGGTTAGCATCAGTTCAATTTTTTGAACTATGATTTATCTACGCTAAGTTTCAATTCCTTTATATGTTGGGTTTATGATCAATGGGCGCTGAATTAGTCTTGTTCAAGCGTCTGTGTTGTGGCTGAGTAAGGTTATTTGGATGAAGTATGTTGTGTGTGGTATTTATCCAGTGCAAAAATAATGAAGTGGTATAATGCATGGTGTTCCTCATATGTTTTGTTTTTCTTGATGAAGTGGAGTAAGAGGTTTGTGGTTGTTTAGAACAAGTGTTTCCCACACCATACATTTCTTCTGCAAGCATATTGTGACTCAGTTGATGTGCAGATTTTTTATTTAAGTTGAGATTGTGCTCTTGCAAAGTCTGAAGTTGGTGCTTCAACAACACTGGAGTTGGTGCTTCAGTTGGTTCGGAGATGGTGCTTCGAAGGAGAGTTGGTGCTCTCAATGGGTTGGTGCTCACTTGTGTAACTGGGTTGGTGCCCTTTAAAAATAATAAAAGCAATATTTTCCCGTGGTTTTTTACCCAAAAGGGTTTTCCACGTAATCCCGGTGTTCATGGTGTTTATCTTGTTTTATGTTGCTCTTAATGTTCTAATTTCTGATTTATGTGGTTTCAAGTATTAAAAGTTTTGAAATACTGATTCAACCCCCTCCCTCTCAATATTTCCTGTGTGCTCTTCACACTTTTGCTTGGCACAAATTAACCTTTTAAAATGCATAAGTCATTAATCTTGGCATCTAACACGAGTCCCCCTTTTTAAATAACTTAAGTTGATCAACCTAGGCATGGGGCCAAAAAGCGACTCAACAATAAAACATTAACTTAAGTTGAAAACCTTCCATTTCCAAACTCCAAGAATGTTGGAGAAGCCACTGCAGAAAATACCAAGACGCCAAACACTGCATCTACTACCATTGCCATAAATAGTAACCCCGCTCAGAAATGTTGCCAACACCACTGCCAAAAACAGCACTTACTAAAAATAGCATACTGCTAAAAAAAGTGACTCAAACTCAAAATGAGCACATTCTGGGTAGCCATCACAACTTACTAAAAATAGTAAGTCTAAAAATAAACACTATTAAAAATAATATTCACTAGCCACCAAAGTTCACAGAAAACCTGGAAAGACCCAAAAAGCAAAATGGCAAACTCCTCAAGGAACTCCAAGAAAACTAACATGAAACCTCTAAGAAACATGGAAACCCTAAAATTGCCTCCAAGTAGCCTACGGGTCTCCAAAAATAGGCTAACGATCACATAACTACCTAGGATTGAGAAGCGGGCATTAGAGTCCTCCCTCCCCAAGATTGTTTGTCCTCAAGCAATAGCAATTCTAAATGCTGCAAAATCTGTTCATCCTCCCAAGTAGCATCCTCAACTGGTAGATTCTTCCATTTTACCAAATACTCTCTGATAGTCCTCCTCAAGGGACGCTCTCTGAAATCAATAACTACCTCTGGCACCAAAACCAATTGTCCCTCCTCATCCAATGGAGGTAAATCAGAAGAAGCAACAACATTGTGCCCAAGCACCTTCTTGAGGCGTGACACGTGGAAGACATAGTGAACCTTGCTACTTATCAGTAGCTCCAACTCATAAGCCACCGCCCTGACTCTCCTGGTGATCCTAAAAGGCCCATAGAAACGTGGCTTAAGCTTCTCTGCTCCACTCTTCTTGAGAGTGGACTATCTGTATGGCTAGAGTCTCAGATAGACCATATCCTCAACTTCAAAAGTGTGCTCTATACGCTATTGACTAACATATAATTTCTGTTGATTTTGGGCATGTTGAAGATTATCCTTCAAAGTTCTCAAAATGTCTTGACTTTGCTACAACATATCCCTCGCTTGAGGGGTTCTACTATCACCAAATAACAAATCAATGAAGCTAGGAGTCTCATACCCATACAGAGCCATGAAAGGAGACATTTTGATAGACATGTGGTAAGAAGAGTTATAGCAATACTCTCCCAAATGAAGCCATCTCACCCAAGCCTTCTATTGCCCTAAAACATAATTTATGAGGTAATCTTCAAGCCACTTGTTCACAATCTTTGTTTGCCCATCTGTTTGTAGGTGATAACTAGTGCTTGGAGTGAGCACTGTACCACTCAATTTGAAAATCTTAGAGAGCAAATCAGCAACCTGAGTTGTTGTAAGTGAGCAAACTTCATCAATCTATCAACAATGACATAGATGCAATGTCTCCCTTGCACCTTAGGCAAGTTCATGATGAATTCCATGGAAATACTTTCCAATTTTTGGTTGAAAATGGGCAAGGGTTGCAACAAACCAGCAGGAAATGTGTGCTCATTTTTGTGTTGTTGGCGGATTGGACACTCCTTAACATAGTGAAGGACCTCATCCTTGAGCCCCTTCCATGAAAATCCCTCTCGAATCTGCCTATATGTTTTGAAATAACCTTGGTGACCAGCCAAGGGAATATCATGAAATGATTGAAACACCTTTGTTTTTAACTTTGATTCTAGCATCAAGTAGATTATATCCTTGTACAATATCAAATCATTCGCCACTTTGTACTTTTCATTACACAAAATACCTTCAACTATGCTAGAAGAAAAGGAATTCTTAGCATACTTTGCAACAATCTGCTCCTTCCAATCAGAAGCAATCTCCACTAAAGAACTCAAGTGTGGCCTTCTTGACAAGGCATCGGCCACTATGTTATTCTTCCCTTTGACATACTCGATGTCAAAATTGTAAGCTTGGAGCTTACTCACCCACTTCTATTGTCTATCATTGAAATCCTTCTAATACATGAATTGCTTAAGACTATTGTGATCAGTCTTCACAGTGAACTTGCTTCCCACCAAATATTGCTTGAATTTGGCCAAGGCGTGCTTAATAGCATCTCTTTGTCATAGATGGAATATGTCCTCTCGATGCCCCTCAATCTTCTACTCTCAAAGACAATAGGATGCTTGTCTTGCATTAAGACAGCACCAACACCTTCTCCCGAAGCATCACATTGCAACTCAAATGGCTTGGAGAAGTCTGGTATAGCCAAAATGGTACATGAACTCATAAACTGCTTGAACTAATCAAAGGCCTTCTATGATTTTTCTAACCAAGCAAATGCCCCTTTTTTGGCAAGATTTGTGAGAGGAGCAGCCATCTGAGAATAACCCTTCACAAATCTTTTGTAGAATCCACAAAGACCCAAAAAACCCTTCAACTAAGAGATGTTTTCTAGTGGAGGTCAATCCAAAATAGCCTTAATCTTCTCATGATCAATGCTAGCCCCCTTAGAGCTGATCACATGACCAAGATAGAGAAGCTCGATCATTCCAAATTCACATTTGGATTCTTTTGCAAACGACTCAGATTTCAAAATGCTAAGCACCTCCTCCAAGTGCTTCAAATGCTCTTCCCATGTTTTACTGTAGATTAGGATGTCGTCGAAGAAGATAAGCAAAAACTTCCTCAACTGCTTTTGGAACACCCTATTCATGCAATATTGGAAGGTCGCGGGAGCATTAGTCAACCCAAAAGGCATGACTAAGAACTCAAAATGCCCAAAATGGCATCCGAAGGCAATCTTCTCAATATCTACTTCTCTCATTCTAATCTGATGATAGCCTGATCTAAGATCTATCTAAGAGAAGTAAACAGCTCCATGTAGCTCATCAATGAGCTCATCAATCCTCCAGATAGGATACCAGTTTTTGATAATTTTATGGTTGAGGGCCCAATAATCTATGCACATGCACATAGTGCCATCCTTCTTCTTCACCAAAACCACTACAGAAGCGAAACGGCTCTTGCTTGGGCGAATGTCACCCATGTCCAAGAGTTCTTTGATGGCTTTCTCTATCTCATCTCTCTGTCTTTTTGGATATCGATATGGAGTAGTTATGACTGGTTTTGCTCCTTCCTCAAGCTCAATGACATGCTCAATCCCCCTTTCAGAAGGTCTTCCTAGAGGAATGCCTTCAAACACCTTGCTACACTTGGTAATCAAAGCTTGCATATCAGGATGATAATGTCTCTTATCCTCTAAAGGATCGGAAGGAAAGACCAAACACTCTGCTACCCACTCTACCATGTCATGACGAATCAACCTTTCTATCATATTGAATGAAACAATTTGAGGGCCTCCATTTGACATCCCTCTCAAAACCACCTTCTTCCCTTCTGAAGTGAACCTCAACTCCATAGTCTGAAGATTCAAAGTGATCTCTCCAAGAGATTGCAGCCACTGAATACCAAGGACAACATCCGTATCTCCAATGCTCACAACATAGAAGTCATCTTTGACTTCATAATTACCCAACTGGATAAGCGTGTTAGAAATCTTGCGAATGCAAGTGATTGTGAAGCCATCAGCTACCACGACCTTGAAACCTTCAAATTCTTCTGTCTTAAGGCCTCTCTTTGCAACTATCCCTTCGTCAATGAAATTGTGAGTTGCTCCAGTATCAATTAGAGCAACGATTTGCTGCCCATAAAGCACTCCACGAACTCTAAATGACTCATTCTTTTGGAAACTGGAAACTAGAAAGTTGGGCAAAAGCACCCCCACTTTCTCGGTCTTCTTCCCTCTCTTCTGGAGCCTCTTCTTCTTCTTTTTCCTCAAAATCAGATTGTTGTTATGATATATCAGATTTTGATCCATCATCAGAATATATGCCTCTTTCGAAGCACTTGTGTCTTGGGGCCCACGGTTCCTTGGAAGTGAAGCATAGTTTCTTCTTTCGGAGCTCATTTTGGAGGTCATCATCCATCTGTGAAGGAAATTTCTTGGTCTGATTTGAATCTTTGTGAAAAGGCTTCTTTCTTATCCTTCCTATGAGAGAAAGGCTTGAATTGAAATTTTGGCCTAGGGGCAGCCAACTCCATACTCCTTGATTTTTTGATTGCTTCTGCAAGAGTTGGTGGATCAAAAGCCTTCACCCACCCCTTCAATGGTTCCATTAGTCCCTCTAAGAAAAGGACTACAAACCTTCTTTCAATGATGTTGGGCACCATCACGGAAAGCCTCTGAAATTCAGAAATGTAAGTGTCAAGTGAGCCATGTTGCTTCAGCTATGCAAGCTCACGGAATTTCACCTCAGAATCTTTGGTGTCAAATCTCTCGATGAGTTTGTTAGTGAACTCATCATAGGTAACAATGAGGTTATGGCCAAGAGTGACCAAACCGTGATACCACCATTCATGGACAGCACCATCCAAATGAAGAGTAGCAAACTTGATGGCATCTCATTTTGGCATTGGCCTCAATGAGAGGTAGTTATCGATCTTTTGGACCCATGATCTAGCAAAACACTTATCACTCCCATCAAAATGAGCTAGGGTCACATTCCCAAGGGCATGTTGGAAATCCCTTGGAGGCATAGGAGCACAATTTTCATATCTTCTGCCTCCTCTCTTCTTTTTCTGGTTCATGAATTGGTCCAAAGTCAAAATCTCACGTATCTCTACAAAGAGGGTAACATACTCCATTAAGCTATTTCTCACTTCATTAGCCATAGGAATTGGAGCTTCTCGTTCTGTAGGAGGTTCCTCCCTTCAAGTGAAGGTCGGTCAGAGAGGTCTAGGAGCAGATCCTCTGGTCACTTCAACAATATGACCACTTTGTCCACCATTGTGGTTGACGTTTGAGGCACTAGTCCACTATTCTGGCATTGAGGCAAGGAAATTATGTTTTGGTTCATTTTAGCCAGTAGTTGGGACATCATGTCCAACATGTTATCAAACTTCCTCTCTGCTCTAACATCTACACTCTCTTGCTAGGCCGGTCCCTTATCCTTTTCTACCATATTCTCTACTACTTTGTCACAATTTCTAAGAACCTCTGAAAATGTCCCCCTCAACAAGAACTGATGGAGTTTGAAACTATTGTCTCTTCTGCTCTCTATTCCAGTATTTGATTTCTCTATCACTCATTGATATTTTCTGTCAACTGAAGGCACTGATAGGCACTGACTAGCAGGATGGCCAGCTATGATACCATTGTAATATTCACCCCAACTTTTCCACAATTTTTTCACCCGTTAGCGTTAGATCAAAGCAAAGATAAGCAACTGAATAACAACCCTCCACTTTTTGATCACCTAGATCCCAGAGTGGGCAAGGTAAAAGCATACGGTGTAAAGGGATCTTTGCAAATACTGAAAGTAACAATGCTAACTAAAATAACACCTTCCGCTTTCTGATCACCCAGATCCCAATATGGCCAAGGTGAGAGCATACAGTGGTTGGCTTACAATATTGAGCTTTCTCTAAACTACCACTTCTTCAGTGGGGTGAGTAGTAAATAACAAGTGCATGAAAGTAAACAAAGAATGCTCTTGGCGGCAAGCCAACCACTTCCACTTTTCAACGCGTAACAAGGAAAGTAATGCACTTGACGGCAAAGCCAGCCACTTCCACTTTTTAGCAAGCAACAAGAAAAAAATATAAAAACTCAACCACTTATTCATCGAGAGTGTGAAGTACATAAAGCAAAGGCTCAACCATTTTTCAACGGGAGCAACCACTTATGCAGTGGGGTAAGTATCCAAATAACATGAAAGCAAAGAGCTGATTGGCGCTACCAAATCAGCGTCACAATGAGAGTTTGATACAAGATAATATGAAATGAACTAGTGAATATGATAGCCCAATACATCAATAATCAATCCCTGCAACATAAGATCAGTTAAGCATCATAGAACATGAAAGGACAAAAGTATATCAGGTCTGATATGATTGGTGCAGCAGTCTGATATGCATGAAAGCAAACATGAAACACCAACCAGTACCCTTCAAACATTCCTAACTTCTCCCAAACTTATCGAAAACTCCTCAAACCACTAGCAAATGAAAGAGCAGGCCTAGGTGTCCAAAACCAAGTACCAAGCTGCCACCAAACAAGTTGTACAACCCTAGCATGAATCCCAATGCACCTGCAGCAAATGGTATGACCTCCTAGATAGGTCGACCTCTTCTCAAAAATCAAGCTCTTCACCTAAAATCACCAAACTTTTGGCAAGGGTTTGCCCAAGCATGAGAAAACCTTAGAAACAATACCCACAAAATGATCTCAACTCCTCCGATCAATACGAACAAAAGCGTGGGTCAGCTATGCATAAACCAGCAACATCAGAAAACTGATAACACACTCCAAAAAGCCTTCTAACTGCAAACTAACACACACCCACACCAAAATATACTAGAAAACATCAAAGCTAACAAAAACCGAAGCAAATGAGAAATCCATCACCAATGTTCACTCTATTGCAACCCCTGAGATGAAGTTGCAACTATGTTCAACTAGGCAATATCTCTCAATCTCGAAACTGAAGTTAGCTTGGAGGGATTTCGTCCTCAAAGCCCCAAGAGTTCATTTTGCATTTCGGCAACACTTCATTATATCAAGATAGCATAACCAAATGAGAGCAAGAGAGGGCATATAAATAGGCTCCAAAACCCAAAAGATTGAAAAGCATTTCCCTCCAAAATGGGACGCCACCTTTTGGAGCAATATAATATTCAATTAAAATCACTTATCCTTCAAAGTTTGGCATCCACTTTTGCTCGGCATAAATTAACCTTTTAAAATGCATGTCATTAATCTTGGCGTCCAACAGATGAGTCCCCCTTTTTAAAATAACTTAAGTTGATCAACCTAGGCGTGGGGGCCAAAAAGCAATTCAACAATAAAACATTAACTTAAGTTGCAAACCTTCCATTTCCGAACTCCAAGAACGTTGGAGAAGCCACTGCAAAAAATACCAAGACGCCAAACACTACATCTGCCACCATTGCCAGAAATAGTACCCCTACTCAGAAATGTTGTCAACACCACTGTCGAAAATAGCACTTAGTAAAAATAGCATACTGTTAAAAATAGTGACTCCAAATTCAAATGAGCACATTCCAGGTAGCTGTCATAACTTACTAAAAATAGCAATGGTTGCCCACCAAGTTTCTCAAAAAACCCAGAAAGACCCAAAAAGCAAACTGGCAAACTCCTGCAAGGTACTCCAAAAAAACCGACATGAAACCTTCAAGAAACATGGAAACCCTAAAATTGCCTCTAAGTAACCTACAGGTCTCCAGAAATAGGCTAACGGTCACAAAACTACCTAGGACTGAGAAGGGGACATTACACAGCCACCGTGAAAAAGTGAATCTCCAAAACTCTTGAAATGCATATCAAACCTCTAAAAATGAGTTCCAACACCTCCAATACACTCCAAAAAGAAACTAATCATCTAACACACCAAAACCTCTGATCCCACATCAAAATATGGTGAAAATCTTCATTCTAAAACCTCCAAAATGATGAAAATCAGAAACTCTATGATAGCAAAGGTGATCCCTGAAGTAGAATCACTCCTTCCGACTAGGGTGGGTCTCTCACCACCGAAACTAGCAACTAGAGATGAAGGTTTTTGTCCTCAACCAGCAAAAATGCAAACCTGGAGACAATCCAACAACATCACGTTATGTTGCCAAAATAGAGATAATGAAATGAGAGCCCAAGAGGTGAATATATAGAAGAGGAGAGGAAATTAGGGCAACACATTCAAATTCACTTTTCCCTCCAAATATGCTACCCGCTCCCTCTGCCCCCCTTCATGAGCGTTTGATTTATTCTTTAATTTCCCTTATGCCTCCCTCAAACTTGGTGTCCACTTTTGGAGGCTATTATTTTGCTTTTAAAAACAACTTAATTCACCTTTTAACTAGGTGTGAGACAAGGGATGAACACATAACCCTCACTTAAGTTATAAAGTAACTTTATAACAAAACTTAAGTGACGGAATTACCCTTAGAACTCACCAACGCCAAACATGAAATATTGCACTGTTGGAGAAACAGAGGCCGGGGCCAGCTGCTAAAAATAACACTTACTAAAAGTAGTAAGTATGCCCAAACACCAAATTGACATAATCTGAGATACATTGAAACTTACTATAAAATTATAAATAGTACTAAAAATGGCCACTACTATAAATAGTAACCCCTACCAAAAAAAACGAAAACCGCCACAAAGCCCAACACAAACCCTGAGTCCCCTAACCAACTCCACTTAGCCTACGAGAACCCTGGAATAGGCTAATGGAACTCCCAAAATGATCAAGTGCAAGAAGGGGACATTACATTTTGTCTTTGAAATAACTTTGCTTTGCATTTTCATTTAGGATAGACACTTCTATCTTGATCTAGTTCCACGAGATAGTACAAATTTTATAATCTCATTAACTGCTTTTGTGGAGATTAATATACCTTCTTTCTTGGTTACTTGCAGGTGGTTTTTTGCTTACTAAGGGGAGAGGATTTTCAAGACCTTCATGCTTTAAAAGTTTCATGTCCCTCCTCTTTGTTAGTTTTTTGTAGAGAAAAATTATGAAATGGATAGAAATCCCTTGGAAATTGACTGTTGGATAAGAAATGCCCAAGGAATGAGTGAAGGATAAGAAATGCATCATTAATGGTCTCCTCATATCTTGACTATTTTTCTTTCTTTCAATTTTGTCTTTGAAGGTAAAAGCTCGATCATTTGCATTGTATCTCTTTGTCCCCATCCCTGTGGGAATGGTGAAATATGTTCCCCACCCTTAGAGTGCATCATTTAATAATATTGGTTAAAAGAGAGATAAAATAAAATCAATTGTTTTCTTAAAGATGCAATGGAAATGTGATAACAAGGATTGTACTCTGCACAGTAACACATATTTGTATGAAGAATCTACAAATAAAACTGCAAACAAAAAATGGTAAGACAGAACCCATGGATAGAAAATATAGAAAGACGTGATACAAAAAATAATGTAGTCCACAAGAACAGGAATTTACCTTTACTGTAAGGTTCTGAACAAATAGCTTGTGATCAAATGGCCAATGAATGCTGGCTTTTATAGAATGCACCTTTAAAGGTGCTTCGCCTGTATTTTTTAACAAAAGAAAAGATAGATTTGATAATTCCACAAATACAAATATAGCAAAAATTAATAAGAAACTGCATCAAGCTTGCTGAGAAGGTATCAAATAGATGTAATGGTGTATCCACTTGCCTAATACGATCACCAAGACATTTCCTTCTACGTGAATTTTGAAAAAATTACAAAAAGATTTAGAAACAAAAATGTCAGATAGGCAAATATTTATCTCTGAACCATGAGGAAAAAACAAGTAAAATAAAAATCTTCGAGCAAAGGACATAAACATAGTAAACAAAAAAGAAATCTGGGTTGATCACTCAAGAAAGCAAAGTTAAATCCATAGGACCACCACTTGTGAGGTAAGCTTACCATCATTATTTACTCCAACAAGTAACTCTGTTTCTTCTCCTGCTGGAATTGCTGCAAGACAGACTTGGATCTCAGGATTTTCAATAAGTGACAATGATACAAAATGTAAGTTTTATGAGCATAAAGTACAAATAATTCATTCAAATTCAACTGAAATATTGGAGCAAAGTGTTGTGTCCAGAAAGATCCATTCATCAGTGTACATTTATCAGAGCTCTTTGGGAAAAAACAAACTGTAACTACTCCAGGCGCCGTTCCAAGGACTGGATCCCCAAAGTCTTGGACACCATCTCCAACAATCCCAAGCTCCCCTCCGTCATCTGTGACATCAGCCCCTTCTACTTCGGTAGATGACACCACCTGCCATATGCCAACTATACATTCAAAAGTTAGCTTAGATGTAATACAACAAGATCAAAGTTTAAAGACTCTCTGGACCATTAAGTACCAAAATCTAAAGATTATTATTTCTGTCCATTGAAAGTAAAACAAGATAATCAGTCATATTAAATTGGTTCAAATGACTTATCAAATGCTTAGAACACTTTCCTGTTACAACTACATTGATAAACTTCAATCACTCCCATTCTACTATTCTATTTACAGCAATTGGTCAAAGTCCATCAAACATTACAGACCAATCAATACCAGTCCTTATAGTTCAAAAAAGAGTACAACACTAACACACCGGAGGAGAAGAACTGAATAGAAATGATTTAGTTGCTAAAACAGAAAATAGAATCCTCAGCATCATCAAAAATAAAATTTTACATTGCAAGTACTGAACATGCAAACAAACGGTTTTTCCATGGTATGCTCCCTTCTAAATAATATAAGGACTGTTTTGTATGGACAATATCTCTGAATGGATGATATTAGTCCCCAACATGATAAACAGTAGTCTTCTCATTTTAAGGTATTGTGTAACCTATCATATACGTAAGAAAATGCAATGCAACTAGGGCTTTAGTCATGATAGAAAATCTTACATTAAAATTAATTATGTTTAATTATTTTACAAGGGATGTAGCAGTTAGATGCATTCATTAGGAATGGTCATCATTTCATTTTACATGGTATATATTTTCTTCCCTCAATTTTGCAAACAAAGGTAGATATCTGAAGAAGAAACATAATAGGAATAACTCTGTTCATAAGGTTTATTTATGTCTTAGGACTTAATTAATCACAATGCCTTGTTGCCTATTGAGTTGGAAGATTTTATTCAAAAATGCCTCAAGAACTTCAGTAGATCAGGTCATATGCACTAGATACTTCACAACAGCAAACCATTGCATTGATAACTTCATTTGGCAACTTCCCAACAACTTCACAAAATCCAAAACCTGACAATGTCACCCTAGAAAACCAAGCAGCAACAAGTTCAAGTCTATATAATTAATGCTCAGATTTCAGTTAAAGCACTAAATTTTGGTAGAAGCAATAGTTGCTTCAAAATCAACCAAAGATAGACATATCTTCTACTGATGTCTCAGAAGTGAATTTGGCCAATGAAACAATCTACTGGTTAATACAGCAGTCAAAATGATTAATACAGCAGTCAAAATGATTAATACAGCAGTCAAAATCATAATAAATCCTTGCTGACATCACCAGATCAGTTATTGATGTCAGCATCTCCATTCCCAATGTCTGCCTCACTGTGCACCTAATCCCATATGCTAATGTTGAAACACAATGCTCCCTTGATGGTCATTAATGATGACAATCAAAGGAACTTACATTTGTTAATTTGCATTTATTGTGCAGCTGAGATATACTGTTGCAAACAGATTTATCGCTGCTTTCACTGTTTTTACAATATTTGACTCGCCCAAAGGGTAGTGGCAAATATACTAACAGATGGAAAAGTTGTTATGGATGAACAACTTTCCTATGCTTTGAGAGGAGCAGCTCCTTTATATGATAAATTTTAAGATTTTCTGGTGTATGCTTTCCGCCAAAAAGCAGGAAAGGTAAACTACTAAAACTAAGAAAAAGGAGGATAGATATACAGTGTATGAGCACAAAGTCTAGCAACATATACAATTTATGGAAGGGAAACTGTAAACTTACGAAAAATATTCAACAGATGTTGCATAAACTTAAGAATAAGAACATCTGCATAAAGAATTCAATATAAAATTCAAGAGAACTGTTCATATCACACACACTATTCATAAAAGGAATGATAGAGATACTGCTGGAAACTTAACATTGGAAAAATTTACAACCACAGAGCCAAAGACACAAAGTCCATTGACAACTTCTGGCATCCAAAATCTAGAGCTCAAAGTCTCTTCTTTTGTTCTTCTTACAAATATTTGGGCCAATATTTCACAGTTTGAACAGAAAATAACCCTACAGCAAGACTGAAAACTACAAATAGAAAATGTCTGGTTCCTCTCCCAAGAAGATCCTTTATCCTCCTTCTATTCTAACTTATATAGCATTACAAATAAAACAGTTTTTGACTTGTAATTGCTTCTTGAAAAAGGGAAAATATTAGTAAAATAAACTTTATCCTTTTTGCTTTTCTATTGTTATAAGAATAAAGTATACTTTATAATTACAAAATATTACAAAAAGTGACTTTTGTGAAATAAAAGGTGGATAAATCAATTTTGAACTTCTTTTTTATTCTCTTTTTGTTCTCAGGGATCTTGTTCACTAGTTAACTCATTAGCTGGAGATTTTGTTCAAGCAAAAGTTATTCTAGCCTTGTAACTCCTGAATCTAGTCACCATTGGTGCTATACCTTTCCCATTTGAGATCGTCATAGTGTTGAGGTGTATCTTCCATGTAGATAATATTTCACTAACTTCTACTTCTTTGAGAAAATTAAGAATTTCTTTTCAGAAGGAAGATAGGGAAGAAGTTACACTACACAGCTTCTCCATTGTATTTCCATCCACTATATCTTCTTGAACAATTCTTCTGATTTTAATTCTTGAAAGTCTTTTTTCACTGCTTCAACTTCAGCTAAATTAACTTCATTTTCATCCAATATATCAGCTTCTGTGAAAAGGCAATTCGCTCGGAGAACCAGCAAGATTGAATCACAAGTTTTAATCAGCAATTTGCATTCAGTTAATATTTACTTAATCACTAGAATTTTCCATTCAATTCCTTTGAACCACTTAACAGTTTCATTCATCAAAAGTTTGTCGATAATTTTAAATTTTCTCAACAATCATGATATTCACATTGACCTTAATCATCTCTTGTAGGTCCCTGATGATGACCATTAGCACAAATTCTTCCTTTTTGGCAATCTGAATGTCATTATTGATTTCCTTTTTCTTTGTCATAATCATTTCATATAATTTCATAGCTTCTTCAATATAGAGTAACACACTTAAAGTTAAGTTACCTTTTCCACCCACATTTCTGCTGCTCTTCCATAAGCTTGATATTTGCCAATTTTGTCTGTAACTTCTCAATTTATCTCTTTGGGCAAGATCTTAGTGGGGTCATGGTGGTTGCATCAAAGGGTTGAGTAGTTGTATCGACAAAGGATTTGATATATGTGGTTAAGGTGCTCAACTACTCTTCTCATTGTTCCCTCATCTTTTTTTCATCTTCCACTCTTTTAATTAGTATCTCCATGGACATCTTAGTGTTATGAATATCGCCTTCATGAGTGGATGGACTAAGATCTACCTTGCTGATATTAAAATCTACTTCAAATGCTTCTTCGTCACTCTTCTCTGTGATTGGTTCTGCAATTTCAACATATTAATGACATGTAGAAGAGGCAATCATCATCGTAGACATTTTCTTAATCTTCTTTGGTTGATGAGTTGCTTGGAACATTTTTGCTATGGCATCAAAATCAGAATCCATTAACTGAGAACGTTTTCCCTTCTTTTCTATTGTTTCCTTCAGCCATGGGGGAGAAAATAATCTTGTTTGGGCATTAGGTGACAGAGGAGGAAGAGTGGTCCTTGGATTGGAATCAACCAGAGGATTATTTGTTGCTCATTGTGGAGAAGAACATGAGAAGACAGAGTTGGTGATGTAGGAGGGAGAGGAGATGAAGTTGGATTATCCTGCTAGTGCTCTTCTGCATGATCTTGAGTATCATCATCACTTCTTTGTACTTGAGGAGGTCTTCTTATCTCCAGTTTCTTTCTTGTCCCCTTATCTTCTACTTCACACTAAGCTATCAACTTTGCAGCTTTATTTGGATCTTTGTCATCATCATCTAAGTAGCCGGGTTCGGGTCTGGTTCGGCTCACGGTTCAAAAAATTTTTGAGGGGTGGGTCTGGTCGTCTTGGGTTCGTTAGTACAAATTACAAAATATGTATATATATATATATATATATATGCAGCCTAGAAGCATGAATTAGGATTAGAATTTAGAATATCACATAACTGATAACATCATATAAACAACAAAACCACCATAAACTTGAATGTCATTTAAAACATGCATGATAAATATTCATTGTTCAAACTTCAAGCTCAATATTACAACACTTTCAAAGTTTTAATCATCATATGGATTCTCTAGATCATCCATATCAATGTCAACATTGACATTAGATGAAGTAGGAAGACTAGATGAATCACAAGTGCCAATGGCACCATCACTAGCACTACTAATGTGCCCATGCCCCTGTTGGATATCCTCATCCTCATATGCAATATGTTGGGAACTGCAAGCATCCAAGTCAGTATCCTCTGGCACTATATCCCACAACTTCGTCTCCCCGTCCTTGTAGTTAGGTTGTTTGTGTGAAAGGAGACGCAAGTTGGAATGCACATATACTAAGTTCTCCGCTTTTTTTGACAGCAATTTATTGCGCTTTACTGAGTGGATGAAAGAATATGTGCTCCAATTCCTCTCAGATGCGGATGAACTAGCAACCTATGAAGACAAAGTAAACAATTAAAAATTTATAAATGGAATTATGAAACTTTTAAAACTAAAATATGAAAATTTATTAAACTTACTTGTGATAAAATTTTGATTGCAAGGGGCTGCAAATTTTGGAAGTATTGTCCATGGAAGTACCACCAAGAATGAACATCCTTTAAGAACCTATCACGGGAGGCATCAACATCTAGATGATTTGAGTGCACAAAATCAGTGAACTCATCCGTGACTACACTCCGCAAATCTCGATCAGGGAAGAGTCTCACAAATGCTGCCTTGTACCCTTCAGCCACTTCTAAATCTCTATATGGAGGAAGCCTTCCTGGTTGTGAAAGAACCTGAGAGCTGTAGTATTTTGGAGTCAATGCAAAGGCAAGAAGGTGTAATGGAGTTGTCATTTTGTTCCATCTTTCTTCAACAATTGTATGCACTTGTTTGAAGAAAGTCTCTTCAGGGTCTTGCTCTCTTGCATTTATGATGCACTTGATCTTCTCAATCATTGAGTCTATACCATCATATATTTGTCCAATGCATGGCTTGTCCATGTCAGTATAGCGAATCATACTCAAAATGGGCTCGGTGAAGCTAAGGAGATACTCCACACGATCCCACCATGAGTCATCTAATATCAGGCTCTTAATTCTTGTTGCTCTTTCAGTGCTGCTTTGCCTCCATATAGACCAATTGGTGCTAATTACCATGCTAGAAAGTGCTTGCCTAACTTTCACAAGTCGTCTCAAGACGATTGTATTAGAGGCAAAGCGGGTTTCTGCAACCTATTGCAAATTAAAAAAATAATTAATATTTAAAAATAAACTTTAAAGAAGAATTTAAATTAGATTGAACAATCAAATTATGAAAATCAGAAAATGACAAATGTAAATATTACTTCTCTTACCTTCAATAGCTCCAATTTTGAAAATGTTCTAAAGATCCCTTGAGACAAGTGGTGGTTGGTGACGAACATCTGAATGTCCTCAGCCTCAGTATACAATTGTTTGATCCATTCAATTTTATTCCCAATCTTTTGCAGCATAAGATTGAGTGAATGGACCGCACAAGGTGTCCAAAAGATATGTGAATATCTTTCCTCAACCAACAACCCTGCAGCTCTACAATTCTTTGCGTTGTCCGTTACAACTTGAACAACATTGCGGGCTCCCACTTGCTCAATGGCTGCAATAAGAATATTAGCAATAAATTGCCCATCTTTTACTTGCCCCTCACAATCCACGGCTTTCAAAAACATTGCCCCTTTAGGGGACACCGCTATGACATTGATCAAAGGCCGATTTTTTGAGTCCTTCCAACCATCTGAAACAATGGACACACCTGTCTCAACCCATGAATCTCTTATTGGCTTCAATGCATCTTCAACCAACTCAACCTCCTTTTCCAATAAAGTGCTACGCACCTTCTCATAACCCGGGCCCTTGTACCCTTTTGGAGCTTCATTAACCGCTCTCAACATCTCTTTCCAATATGGAGAACGAACAACATTAAAAGATAGTCCATTGGCATATATGCATCTTGCTACACATTGGTCGGCAAGGGCTCTACTCTCATTTTGAAATGCAACTTCCAAAGGTCCCTTTGCTCTCTTGTTTGCAAAAGGTTGTGCACTTTGAGCTTGAAGATTTGGAATGGCCATAAATGGGTGGTCTTCTACCACAATATTGGGATTGGGATTAGATGGGGGCTGCATTCCCTTTGATTTTTTATTTGACAAAGGGTGATTTCCTTTTTGGGCTTCCCGTTGATCTGCTAGTTCTTGCTCCATAATGTATTTTGCAACTATCTCAGGTTGAATAGGGGCATCTTTCTTTCCAGGGCAAGGTGAGATGCCTTTTCCACTTATGCCACACAAATGTGCTTTCACCCTATGGTATGAACTAGAATATTGAACATCACACCCATTGCATTTCCAAACATAACCACCACCACCTGGAAGCTGTCTTATCATTTCAACATACTGCCATAGAGGAGAATTTGCATTTGTTTTGAACTTTGGGTTTGGTTTAGCTATGGAGCCGGAGGTAGAACCCATTGACATTGTGATTCCTATGGCAATTTGTTTTGCAAACAACACATTCAAAATTTGAATGAAAACAAAATATAATAATTTTTAAAAAATTAAAACCTAGCTCTTTTGAATCTTGCACAATGTATACATTCATAGAAGAACAGAAAAAAAAAGATGCAAAACAAAGTTTCTGTTTGTAAAACAAAAAAAAAAGAATGAAAAAATGAGAAAAAAATGAGAAAAACATACCTTTTTGCAAAAATAATCTTCAACAATCTTTGTAGCAGCCAATGAACACTTGCAAATCTGTAGGAATGGCAATGCAATCGTTGTAGAAGCTTCAACAATCAATATTCAACTCCTTTTGTCAATCCAACAAGTTAAAATAAGAAGTCAGCCTCTTGGAATGAAAATGCTTGTTTGCAAAACAAATGAATGAAAATGAGGCAGTTTAGGTGTTTAACATGTTTTAGAGGTCACTTTTAGGGTTCCCATGGGCGTGGGTCAAAGTCAAAGGGAAGAAACATTAAAAAAAAAAAATTTAAAATCACTTTTGTCAAATCTTTCCTTTGTTCCCCTTCTTGCACCAAGGCCCATGTCCGGGCCATCCAAAAACGGGGACCTCCTGTTAACCCGGACAGGCGGGCCACATAGATCATCATTTCCTTTAGGAGTGGATCTTGATCTGGTAGTGTAAGTTAATGGGAGGTGACTGTGAAGTGGATGTTGTAGTTTATTTATGTCCTTTGGATGCCTGATTCTTTGGTGGAGACCCAGAATTAGTGCATTCCCCCGTTTTTGAGTTCAACCATTTCTTGCTCCTTTCTAACACAAGCAAAGACCTTAGTCTTATATCAGTGACTTTCTTTTATGACCAGTTAATCTAAGGAAGTGGTTGTAACTGAATAGAAGGAAATACTTCATCAGCAAGCTCTGTACCATCATCTACCATATCAGGAACGTCCCATCCCAACTTATAGGCTCTCATTTGATCAGCTGTTAACCTCATCCAATCCCTTTTCCTAACTTCAAATTCATCAGCACAATTTTCCCAATAATCCTCTAAATGAGGGTCATGATCATAAGGTGCTCCAATATATAACTTATCTTTGACATAATTCTTACAATCATAAGACAACCTAGTTGTGAAAGGATGAAAATTAAACTTGGATAGTATTCGATCTACATTTTGAGCATTTGCAGCTGATTTGCAAGTGTAATAGGCTAAATACATAGGGAATGGATAACCTCCCTTCTCCTTTCCATTGCACTTCTTACTTCCCCCATTTGCCTGCAAGCTTCAAGAAATATGAAGTAATTGCTAACATATCAAGATAATTTCCAAGGACCACCTTCAAAGCCTCCAAATCTCACATATGTGACCTTGTTGTACTGAATAAAATAACTGCCATATTATGTAATTAATTGAGCAGCTTCTGAGAAAATTCTTAATCCAAGATCTCCTTCCAATATTCTTACATTCAACATACAAAAGGCGTGATTCACTCTTCTATAATCTTTGTTCCCTACCTGCATTTGTAGTTGCAGGTAGAAGTCATATATCTATGTAGCATTATCAAATACTCCCATAGTTTGCAAGCCTAGCCACATGTTCATGCTAGCAATGGCGTAAATCAAATAAGAAGACATATATAAGAATTGGTTCTTCTGAAAATTAATCAATTGATCATGGAGCTGACCACTTATCATTTAAGCCTAGTTTACAAACTAAAAAGCACATCTAATAGCAAGGATAAATCAACACATCCAATGTTCAAAGGTAATTGTGTCTTTATCTCCAACCAACCTATGCAATAAAGTGATAATATCTGAAATGTTTTCTTTGAAATGAGCTCTCTGTGAGTTCTTCGGTAGTTGAGATTTCCCTTTTTAGGTACCTTCAACCAATGTTTAGCAGTTTTGGTGAGGCACAACTCTTTCTTATCCTGAAAATAATTGTAATGTCCCCTTCCGATGCCTAAGCAAAAGTGTTTAATTAGCCTATTTTATTCCCGTAGGCTAATATCAGAGCTAAGGGAATATTTTAATTAAATTATTTAATAATATCCATTCCAGCATATCTCAAGAATAATATTATTTAATTAATTTAATTAAGTTCATAAAGTGACCTTGTAGATATTTAATGAAGTTTTTAAAAGGTCGCTTTATTATTCTTGAGTTTATTTTTAAAAATCAAAAAGCGGGAATTTAAAAAGTTAGGGTGGAGACGGATACAAAAGTGAAAAAGAAAGCTCATTTTGTTATGATTGAATATTATTCTATTGTGTGATTTTGGAGAGCTTTTCGAAGTTCAAAACCCTAGGATGAAAACCCTGAGGGTGACTAGTTTCGATGGTGCAACAACTCTACTCTAGCCGGTTGTTGGAGAGATTGTTCAAATTTCTCACATTGGTTCTACAGGAAAATATCGAAATTTGTGAAGTCTCTTTCAAAGACAAATTTCAGTGATAGATATTGGGTTATATGCAGGAGGAGATTTCAGGTGATAATTATTTTATATCTGTAGTGACACAGCTCATACATTCCTAGCTGATTTTATCAGCTGTATCATTTATTATTAAATAATGTAATATTTCTTTAATGATCATCTTAGTTAGGTTAGATAGTTTCTAATTTCATCTTTTGTTAACGATTGTTTCATTTAGAAACATCGTCTTTGTAAATCCATTTAAGGAGCCTTTGTCTCCTTTGTTTAATACATCGAATATTTACCAATCTTCTTTGTTATATGGTATTAGAGCGGGTCGATGGGATTTCCTAAAATTTGGCGAATTTTTTAATTTTTAACAAAAATTCGTAGCCTCTTCCTACCTGGAATTTATTTCCAAAAATTTTTGAATGGTTTGTTGCAAAAATTTATTGAGTTGAATTTCAAAGGGTTTCAAGAGGAATCGACACCTTTCTGAGGATTTTCGTGACAATTTTTTGGAAAATTCGCGATCTTCTAAAGGGCGTCCATTTCCTGAATATTTTTGCCGAGATTTTTTTTCCTTGTTCATGGGTCTCTTTGCTTGTTATTTCTAGCAGACGTTATTTTTTTTGGCGCGCGACTAAAGAATTTCACGGCGTTTTTTTCTTCTCTTTTCCACACAGATTTTTTTCAGTTCACAAGTTTTTTGTGTCTTACGGATTTTTTCGCGTTTTTTGAGCCTCATTTCCTCCCACGCGTCCCTGATTTTCACGGGTTCATGTGTTTCTGACGGATTTTTTCAGCTCAAAAGTTTTTTTTCTGAGCAATTTTCAAAATTGCGAACTTCTACAGCATGGATTTTTGTTTCGTGGGCCTTTTTTGGTTTTCCTGAATCGCATTTTGAGGGCTTTCTACTTGCGACCTGGCCTTCTGTTCGTGCTGCAAATTTCTCTTGTTAAAAATTGTGTGGGTTCTTTTGCGCGAATTTGAGCGTGGTTTGTCACCATTACTGAGAGTTTTATGGGCATTTTGTGATTTCTTCTGAAGCGGATCTGCTTGGGTTTTGAAGTTTCTGCAAAGTTTTTTCAGCAACCTAGGTTTCTTGCTATTCTTTTCTGGAATTTTGGAAATCGCAATCTGGGTGTTTTTAGATGTGATCTTTTGAAGATTCATGGACATTTACCTGATTTTCTGGTTTTTCTAGGTTTTAGTAATTTTTTCTAGAAAAATTATTTCTAGGTTTTCTAATTTTTTGCCTTAAAAAATTAGTGATGGGTTTTCTAATTTTTTTCCATAAAAAATTAGTGTTGAGTTTTAATAATTTTTTTCCTTAAAAAATTTTGTTGGGTTTTTATAATTTTTTCTCAAAAATTATATCTAGGTTTTGTGCAATTTTATCCCAAAAATCGTTTTGTACAAGGGTTTTACCGTTTTTTTCTCAAAAACGAAGTTTTGTATGCTGATCCATGTCTCAGATTTTGTGCCAGCTACTCACTGATGTTTCAATGTTTGGGTTTTCACTATTTTTTCCTAAAAAATTGTCTGTGGGTTTTGATCAATTTTTCTCCTTAAAAATCATGTCTGGTTTTGATCGATTTTTCTCCTCAAAAAATCGTGTTTGGTTTCTTTTGGGGCATCATGCTCATCTGCAAAAGTTTGTGGTTGTTTTTCTAAAGCAGTGGAGGGTTTGTCGATTTTTCCTCAAAATCGTGGTTTCAATTTGTGCAGTTGTTTTCGATGTCTTTGGCTACAGGGAGGGACAGCTTTGTTACCCAACATCATGTTGGATGATTTGTGATGATTTTTGGTTATATCCAGAAGTTCTGCAGATTTTGGGAGGGTCAGTGGCAGGCTCATGTTGCAGAACATTCTGAAGAGAAGGGGGCAGCCTTCTTTGTTTATGTGGGTAGTTAGAACGATGACCATTAAGGGAGGGTATTAAATAATGTAATGTTTATTTAATGGTCATCTTAGTTAGGTTAGATAGTTTCTAATTTCGTCTTTTGTTAACGATTGTTTCATTTAGAAACATCGTCTTTGTAAATCTATTTAAGGAGCCTTCATCTCCTTTGTTTAATACATCGAATATTTACCAATCTTCTTTGTTATATTTATTGTGTGAAATTATTTAAATATTCAAAGAGCCAAGGCCCTTATTCATATCGCACCATCTCTTGAAATATATAAGGGGGAGCCTACACATTAAAATAAATCGCAGCTTGTCATGAAGGTGTTGTACATCATAAAGAGTTCAAAGGAGGATGACGTGGATACATGGAATGGTCAAAAAGGAGGCGTAAGACATTTGACTGCTCATTCATTACCTTAGCTGCCGCTGTACAAATTTATGAAGGAAGCCACCAAGCTAAGAAGGGAAATTGTATATTTGGAAGCTGCTCATATAATAGGTGTTGTTGTACCAAGAAGGAGGCATCGTACCACTTGGATCATATTAAATATAATTAATTCTCCTTGAAAGTTTTAGGTCGGCACTACCATAATATGATTTATTGTCTGTAGTGAGAAGTTTGTGTAATGTTCCCTCCTAGCCTCTGAGCAATGCATATGACCTTTAGCCTATTTTAGAGTTCCTGCAGGCTAAACGGTTTTGGTAAGGGAACTCAGTGTCAATTCTTTGTGTTGGGTTTTTGGAGATCAAGGGGACTTTCTATTTTTAGCAGGGGACCAGTACTGTGCTTACTGTCTTCAGTGAGCCCTTTGAGCATATCAGTATCTCTCCAACTTGAGTCTTTGGTATTACTTACTAGTTTTGGTACTTTTTAAAAATAGTAAGTCTATTTGTGCTAAGCTGGACTTGGTCAGGCTACTCTCAGCAGCATTATTTCAGTGAGGTCCTTGGTTTGCTAAAATTGGAATATTTTAATATTTGCTTTTCCCTTCGAAAAAATGGATTAATATACAGTTACTTTATAACTTTAAGTTGAGGGTAAAAAGGAGACATAAAAAGTACCATGACGCCTAAGTCAATGACTTAAGGTTGTTTTAAAAGCAACAAAAGCGTTTTAGAAGGCAAAATAGGAGTTGGACACCCAAGCTAAGGAGGAGTCAAAAATTAAATTAAAATCAAAAGCTTTTGGAATGGGCATGGTTTTTAGAGGGGTTTTAGGGTTTCCAAAAGGCTGGTCACCCTAATTTGACATTGAGACTTTTAAAAGTTCATTGGGAGGCCTCATTTGGACATGTTGATTTTGGTTGCATAAGGAGATGCTGCTGGATTTACTCCAAAAGGTCTGAACGTGAGTGTTGAGGACGAAAACCCTTGACATCTTGGACTATTTTCGGTAGTGCAAGACCTGCCCTAACCGGTGAAGGCATGGTTCCAACCAGGGATCACATTCTGAGCTTCGAAGTTGCAGTTTCAGTCATCAGAATGAAGATTTTGAGTATTTTTGATGTGAGATCAGTTTGGTTTTGGTTTGTGATTGCATAAACTCTTTTTGGCATGGATTTCTAAGTGTTTGGGAGTGGTTTCGTCATTTTCTGGGCACATTAGCATCTGGAACTGAACCTGGTTATTTGCTTATATCTTCCAAATGGTTTAAGGTTTCATCGTGGGTATTGGTTCTATTGAGAGCTCTCATCTTGGCGCCAACATCAAGGGTTTATTTGCATTTTTTGGAGAAGAACTGGATTTTCTAGGCCAAGTCGACCTATTGCACCTACAACCCATTTCTGGGTGTTTTCATTGATTCTGGTCGGCCTTTCTGAGTGGTGCATATGACGTTTTTGGGAGCTGTTGGAGTCGAGACTATGGCGTGTTTGCTTAGGTATTGAAGGCTCTTCTCATTGGTGAAAGGTGTGTCATGAAGGAGACTTATATCTGCTGTTGGGAGCTTAAAAACCAGGTCTGAAAGTGATTTTCCTGAGTTTGTAATGAACTAGTAATGACTGTAATTTTCTGATATTGTATACTGAGCAATTAAGTCTGAAAGTGTTTGGTTTCAAGCTAGTTTTTATATGTTATTATCTGCATATTATTATCTTTCAATTGCAATGTCAAAATGATGTATGGCACATGAAATACCAAGCAAAAACATACACAGCAAACCCTCAAACAGCAAATCAGAACATCAGAAAATTGAAAAAAAAATTGGGGTCTCACATTACAGTTTGGATAATAATTTCTGGGTTGTTTTATATATCAGTTGAACATTTATGAATGAATATTGCTGCAACAAATCATTCTATTGCCTTGTTATTTATAAGTGTTGCCCTATATAATTGGAATTTCATGAGAAATTGTATTATGGATGACCTGTTCCAAGGAAATCTCTTTCTTTGTAAAACAAACTGATTATGAGTTAAAACCAGCAAGTCTCCAAACTGCTTGTCAAAATGTCTGTGCACCCAAAGTGGTAGAAGTGAAAAGAAAATTGTGTACAAAATTGCCTTGGGATATTGCAATAATTCCATCCTGTTTGCACAGTCACATCTGAATATTTATCCCTTGCTAGCAATCTAAGAGTAATTCCTAGTAAAGGGCCATCCAATCTTGCGATCACCCTACCTTTTGGTGTTCTTACTTAATGTGATTCTGGGTGATAATTCTTTAGACATGCCAACACAAACTCAGGGTTTTGAATGGCCACTGGAAATCCACCTGCGTGAGCAAGTCCACTGTCAAAAGTTGCTTGTGCTATCAAGGCTCTTGGATCTGCATTCATTCACTGCCAAAAAATCCACCAGATCAATGTGACTTAGGTCACTATCTTTAACTTCTGCTATACTATTTTGAATGATAGAAGAATGGTTTTATCCTTTGCACTTATATTTCATTTTGTACGGCTTAAACAACAACCAGAGTAAACACTCTAAAGCTCGAAGTAAATTCTGATGTGTAGCAAAAGGAACAATTTTGCTTTGGGGAAGAAAAATCCGTGGGCGTACAGAGCTCATGAAATTCTCTCAAATTCAGATGGGGCTTACGGTAAGCAATGGGAAAACATGATGCAGAAGAAAAGCGAGTGACTTACCTTGTTTCATAGGACTGATGAACTTGCAGTGGGCAGAAATTCATTTGCGACAGTGGCAGCAGCATAGCTTGCAATAGGAGATGAACGGTAATGTTGTCCTAACCGTCTTTTAATAGTTGGAACAAGGAATTCACAATTTTTAAAATCTTCCGAAACATTTTGACTATATTTTGGTGATTTGAGGCTCTTTTTAACTGGCAAACTTCTTTTTCAACAAATTTTCAAGTTCACAAACTCAACTTTGTTCCAAAGTTTGTCATCTTTTGAACTTTCAGGAAATTTGCAAGCTTTCAAACAACTGTTCCTTTCGATCTTTTGGCACTTTTCAGAACTCTTTAACTTTGTTTTGGTGTTTCAAGATTTACTCAAACTTTCAAACTTCCCTCCTTTTCAGCTTTTTGATGTTTCTTCAAACTTCCTAACTTCCTTTTCAGCTTTTGTAGGTGTTTGTAAACCATCAGTTTCACTGAAAGCCTTTGTCTTTTACAATTCTCCAAAATGTGTTCCGTTGTAAAGTTTAGTTTTTGGGAGATTCGCTAACTAGCAAACTTTCTGAAAGTGTATTTTTCAAGAGAAATTAAGGTTTGTATGTTGAGGAAACTCCCAAAAAACATAAGGACAACATTTCAACTTTTGGGATGACTGTTTACTTTTAGGAATGTCTAGAACTTCAAGGGGAAATACTTGAGTTTTTTTATGACCTTCATTAAGTTTTGAATAATGTTAGGGATGGGAATAACATAAGGATGTTCTCACAAGAAAAATGACATATGATACAAATTTTGAAAATAGACTGTGTCAAAATTTGGGGTAATGCATACATAATCCCAATTAGATTTTAATGGTCATTTAGTGTTGCAATGAATGCTAGGTTGGCCGGGAGATTAAAACCGCATGTTTACATTTAAAAATCATAAATGTCACTTAAGTCCTATCTAATGTGAGAAAAGAGTTTCATGATAGCCATAAGTTGCAATGTTGTCATATATGATATCATTTGCTCTTTCTCCATCCAATTTTTTATTTTTAATACATTATCTTTCTAAGTCTATGCTCTAATCATGTCTTTATAGATAAGCACATCATTGCATTATCCTTTTCATTACACTCATTTGTCTTTTATGCACTAACCATCATTGCAGGTCATCATCGGACCAAACTAAAATGCTTTCTTAAACCTTCATCTTTACACTTTCATCTTTCAAATTGCTTCATAAAGCTTAGGTTTTTCTTGCACATGTTAGATAGATCCTTGTTTTAAACAGATTAGAACAACTGGCTAAGAGAGACCTCCTTAGTGCATACAAGTGAGTGTTACAACTGTTGGAATGACCCAATTCACACCCCTTAAGGGGAAAAAAAAACCTGCAAGGCGCTGGTAGCTTAGTGGCAGCTTCTATAAAATCTAACTTAATTAAACTTCTGTAAGATAAAACCTGACAGTAATAAATCTTATCCCCAAACAATTGAATCAGAGCCTAAAGATTTTCAGTACCATTTTGACTGCCAGCTACTCCTGAAATTACTGTGCAGCACCTGACCCACTTCTTAGAGTATCTTTTATATTTTTTCCATTTTTAGTTACTACATCTCTTTATGGGATGTCCACTAAAGAGCAATACTTTTCGTCCAAACTAATGAAGACTTACACTAAGAACTTGCAAGTGGATTTGATAAGACATTCACCATTTATATATGAAATCTATAATATGACTTCGGAATACAAATCTCAACTATAAAAACCGCAATAATTTACTACTTCTGTTCGTCCCATTAGCAGAGTTAAATCAATCATTGTAAGACTTACTTGCATTTCTAAACAAAGCAAATTACTTGCTGGAAGAATTTGTACCAAACAATTTGGCTACCGCAGAAAACCCAAGAAAAAAATAACTTATAAGATACATTAAAGAACCATTTCTTGATTGCTTATTCTCTCTTAGCAAGGAATAATTTCATAACTACTATAAAGACTGTGTTCCACCTCATAAATTCAGCCATAACTCTTCAAGAAGTTTCTTTAACAATTTAAAAATCTCAAGAAAATTGGATTCTAAATTTAGAAATAACTAATTCTCAACGATGGCAAACATAAATATAAACAAATTGAAAAAACTAGATCGTTTAGCATAAATGAAATAAACCTACCAAACAGCATGGAGATGAGTAAAAACGTTAAAAGTCGGGGAGTCGCCATGGCCGAAATCAATTAAAACCCTTCTTCCCTTCTTTACTTCGATATTTATTCTTCTTTCGTTATTTCTGCAAATTTGGGATTTTGGTAGAGACTTTGGATTTTATTGGCGGTCAAACGTAACTACCTACTCTGCTCGTTTATTTATTTTCACAGCAGAGCTTCTTTAATTGCGTCATATTTCGTCATATGCCACACACGAGGTCAAGTACGAATTTCCAATTTATTTTACTTGTTTTTGAGTAATTAGGGGAGAGGGCCCATAGTGGAGAACCCTATCTTTGGAGGTCTAAGTGGTGTGTTACATGGATCAGACATAAAAAAAAAATTGTTTTACATCAAAAGATCTTTCGTGGATCCGTCAAATGTCCAGTTTGTCACATTAATCATGTGTCACCCCTTAAGTCCCTTCCATTCAGCAACATGCACTACGCGTCCCTTCCCATTACGTCATTCCAAGGACTCGGATCACTCAATGCTCCAAAACCTCACACATCCCACTCATTTTTACTCCTTTTCTACGTGTTTCTTCTAGAGTCTTCATTTGGTTAGGCATCGATGCATATTCGGTTTTGCACTATGTTTGGTTTTGCACTCTACAATTGAGTTTGGCACCGATACATATTGGGCTTGCCCATTGTTGGGCCTCTGTTGAATGCAAGTGAGATATTTTACCTCACTAAGGTTGTACCATTGTCTTTGCTTCTTGGATTACTTTGCATGTCTTTGGTAAGTTTGAGGGTTTCATAAAATTTTAGTGAAGTGATTTTTTAATGGCTATTCTTTGGTTCATTAGTGTTGTGAAATGATATGTTATGTGCATGTTAAATGAAGGTTTTGCTAAACTTTCGTTGGCTTTAGGGTGCTTCACAAACTTTCATTATGGCTTTTCAATAATTTGGTTTTTTATTTGTTTTAACAATGGGGTTTTGATATTATAAAATATGAAAGACTAGGTTTCATTGGTTTTCATTTCCACAATTTTGTGGCATGCAGTTCTATTATTTTGGTCTTCATTGCCCAAATATTCATTAAGTAGTCTTGTATTTCATAAATTTTTAGTGTAGAGTTTATTTGGTGTTTGGTTTGACAATTACCCTTAATCTATCTTGTCTCAGTGTTCAACCAATTTCACTCCTATTCTGGTGTATTTGATGATGTATACAGAGATAACATATATACATGTACAAAAAAACCACATGTATTTGATTTTATGTGTTCTTCATTTCAATCATAAACATATGTCTATATATTGAGTCTTTTATCATTTATGCAAAATGGGTATATAACTTAAATGAGGAACAAACTAAAACAAAAAGATTATTTTTTTAATAATATATATATGATTGAAACGAAGAACATATTAAAATTAACATATATATATATATAATTTTGCCTATGTAATTATATATGTATACCAACATATGTATATGTTTGAAATGAAGAACAAATTAAAATAAACAGATTACTTTTTTTGTAATATATACATATATACATATATATTCTTTCACCTACGTAACTATATGTATAACAACAAATGTATATAACTGAAATGAAGAACAAATTAAAACAAACACAATTTTATTTATGAAATATATCTATATATGTTTGTATATGTATATATGACCAAACAAATATATGCATATACATATATATATAGATAAAAAGATATATAGATACATACATTGATAAATAGATTGATATTTAATTAGATTTATAGGAATAGATTGAAATATAGATATGTAGTTTTCTAGATAGATAGATAGGTAGATAGATAAATTTGTATATAACTATGTGACCTAAAAAATTGAATGAAGACAGATTTTGGCTAACTAGAAGACAAGAAAAATAAGAACTTAAACTCACTAAAGTCATAGTGATGCTTGAACAGAACAATAATTTTTCTTGAAAAAGTGACTGTGTTTAACACAAAAATTGGAAGTGTTCATAAACACCCTAGATGTCATATACTTCATCGGGCACATTGTGGATGCACCATGAAAGCAAAGAGACACCTTCAAATATAGGGTAAAAGCACAAAGTCATGTCACACCTTATAAAGGAAACGGTCAACACTAATCCAACTTTTAAACTTGAATCACTAAAAAGTGGCATATATGTTTTCAATTTTAAAATGATGTAAACTAAGAAAATATGTATTTTTAGTAAATTTTATGTTTGTATTTTAAAAAAATTAAAAATTATTTTAAACTAGTTTTTAATAAATTAACACTATAATTTAGTTGTTGATAAAATGCTGAAAAATGAAGTTGCATGGGACGTCAAACTTTTTATAGTAAATTTTTTTTTTTCTTTCAAATTTTTTGTGTGTATTTATAACTTCAAACTTTAGTGCATGGATGTATTTTTTCCAATTTTTATAAATGTATATTTTTAAAAATATTAAAATGTGAGTGAATTAAAAAATAGTTGTTTCCATGGGACATCAACTTTCATATTAAATATTTATTTAAAATGGAAAAAAAATAATACCATCTTGAAATAGATTCTTTTATCTAGTGCATCATATTTTTTTCAAATTTTTTTAATATTTTTTAGTATTTTTCCTTGGCATGGTAATCAACCTAATATTTTGTGTTGATAACCTACTTTTAGTAAAAAATAAAAATAAAATATAAATATTAATTAAACTATTAAAATAAATATATTTTTGAAAACTACATTTATGAATCTACAAAAGGGTATTTTTATATTTTTTAAAAAATATTATTTACATTAGTAGGAGTTATTAAACTTCAAGTTTTTCAAATAATTTTATTTTTTTGGTAAATTAGACTCAAAGTGGTGCTCCATATATTTTTAGCCTACAATTTTAGTTGGGAAAGTTGTGGAATTATCTAACTTAGATGGAATAAATCTTACTAGATCATATGTTTGACCAAAATTGATTTTTAGTTAGAAATACTTAAATTAAGTTGGCTGAAAGTGTGACACAACTTTGTGCTTTTACCCTATGAAAAACCACAAAAACACTTTAAATATTCTATTCAAAATCACCGACACAAAAATAGAACCTTCAACTTATGAAACACAAGACACCCATTACAAATCAAATAAATAATACGAAAAAAAAGCGACAACTAACAGGAGACAATGGTACAACCATTGTGAGGTTAAAAACCTCGCCTCTATAGTATGGATTTGGTTGATGGTGTGGCTTGATGCAGTCACCTATATGTTGACTTTCTCCAACTCAATCCTGTAAGATCAAATGAAAGGAGACATCAATCAAAGACATGTAGCAATGTTTAGCTCAATACAAAAAGAATAGTAAATAAAGTGTATACCTTTCAATTGCAAGTCACCATTAGTGAGTCATAGAAGGAAAGTGGGTTGAGCCAAACATTTATTGAAATTGTGCACCGATCAAGCAAAGTGAACAAGACACAAAATGTCTAAGTGTCAGCCAAATATACCATAATCTTTATAAGACTGAAACGAAGAATGCATTTAAAGAAACATATATTCAAAGAAAAAACAATGATATATCTATTGCATGTGTAACTACAAATGTATACCAACAAATGTATGTCTAAAATGAATTTCTAATTAAAAGAATTAGAATAGTGTATCTGAAGTATATATATATAGCAACATTTGTATATGAGTTAAATGAAGAAATTGAAGAACAACTTAAGAGTGGATTAGACAATAACATCCTTTAGAAGAGATAAGCATTGCTAGGCATTAAGAATTGAACATTTACATCGCATACAATAGATTGGTATTCTCAGGCATAAAGAATATAAATGAAAAATTCTATGTAAACAGTATCAAGTTGAAACCCCAGATATCCAATTGTAAAATGGTAAAATCAAATTATAGAGTTAATGTTTGTGCAAAATGGGCCCATCAGGAACACTGTGGACCATTCGATGTGTGACAAGTAGCAAAGTGGTGAAATTTTAAAAAATAAAATTAGCAAATGCACAAGTGGCATGGTGATAAGGTTGGCAATTTTTTTAAGGTTTTTGGTCCATGTGGAACTCCACGTGGACCTCCAAACATAGGGTGTATAGGAGCACCTTAACATCCAATTTTAAAATAATTTGTATCCATAAAGAAAACAAAAATAGTTGAATCAATGTACCGATAGAAATTGTTTTATAATTGGTTTATATTTATCCCAAACACAAATAATTATTAAGTCTTACATGTCATAGAATATTCAAAGCCCATCTGACACCACCAACATACAATCCAAATTGCTTTTCAATGGCCTATAGCATAAAAACATACAACCAAAATAAAATTAGTATAGCTTGTAATATAAAAACATGCATACAACAGATTGGCATTCATAGGCATAAAGAATTAATAGTAGTAGAATACCTGTAACTTTATAGTGTGATGATGTTGTTGCTTCTACTCTTTCTTCCACTCCTCCAAGAAAATGCAGATATGATTATGGAAGTGAGACGTGGTTAATGGAAATTGGAAAAGATTGAGTAATGCATTTTTGAATTTGTAAATCTTTTTATATGTCCAATGTTGGTTTGGTATGGAGTATTTAATTTTTGTCCTTTTTCAAATTTGAAAACTTGTTTCGATGCCTTCAATTGTAGAGTTTGTAAGTATTTATGGCATGCAATCCTTTTTTTCTTCTCAGGCTATTATGGTGGCCTTAACACATTGTTGTTTGGTGGTTCCAGGTGGCAAAAGAGGAGAAAGCAACAATAGTTATGTGTTGGAATTTGATTGATGGAACACATCTGAACAATTTATTTTCCTTGAGTGTTGTGTTGCTAGGAAAGTGGGACACATCTGAATGGTTGATTTTCCTTGACTAGTGGTAGGCAATAAGAATTGAAGTCATGCCATGTACATATGTTGGCATATATATAGGGAAGAGAGCAAAGAATATATATATATATATATATATATATATATATATATATATATATATATCTTTCTCCCCCTCTCTATATATCCCTCTATTTGTCCATCGCTATCTGATTCTATGTCTCTATCTCTCCCTCTATCTCTTTCTATATCTCTCCCTCCCCCCTCTCTCTCTCCCCCACTCTCTTTTTATCCCTCCCCCTCTTCCTCTCCATCTCTCCCCTTCTCTATATTAATATCTCCACCTCTTCATCTATATCCAGCTCTCTATCCTCTCTCTACCTCTGTCTATATCTATCTCTCTCTCTCTCCCTATCTAAAACTATCTCTAGATCCTCTATATCTCTCCACCTTTCCATATATTTTTATTTCTCTTACTATTTCCCTCTCTATCTCTCTTCCTCTCTCTCCCTCTCCCTCTCCCTCTCCCTCTCCCTCTCCCTCTCTATCTCTTTATATATGCCTTTATCTCTCCCTCTCCCTCTCTCTAACCATAACCAAGAAATATACAAAGAATAATATGCATAAATAGATTAAAAGTATAATCATATAGTTATTTTAGGCTTTGAGAGTAGTTCTAATGGACATAGGGGCAAGTACAAGCTTACATGTGACCTAAAGTTAATCTAGCAATTCGTAATTGGATAAATTTTTTGTTGTAACTAACAAATTAATGAAAATTATAAAACCCATACCATGCATGAAAAGAAAAGTCAAAATAAAATCCTTGTTGTATGGGTGATTTGTAGAGAATTAAATAGATCCATGAATTGTTGCAGAGTTAATGTTTGTGCAATGATGAACACATGAATAGAAGTGCATGGCAGAGAACCCTCTAAATGAGAACCAATCAAACCCTTTCCATATTTCATAGTAATAATGAAATATAAAAAGAAAATTGTAGAGTGAATTATTGTGCAACGAAGAACCAAATAATACATGTGCATGGCAGAATATATTTGAAATGAAAACCAGTGAAACCATTTTCATATTTAAAAAATATATATATATATATATATAAAGAAAATTGCAAATTAAAGTTTGTGCAACGATGAACACACAAATATAAATGCATGTCATAAAACCCTCGAAATGAGAACCAATCAAACCATTTTCCATATTTTGTAGTAACAATCAAATATAAATGACAAATCAATGAAACCCTTATCATAGTACAATGATAAACAAAATATTACAAATGCATGACAAAATATTGTCGAAATGATAACCAGTGGAACCCTTTTCATATTTTGTAGTAGCAAGCAAATATTAAAAGCAAAATGTAGAGTAAAACTTCGTACAATGAAGAAAAAAAGAGTATAAGTGCATGGAGGACTATACACGAAATCAAAACTAGTGGAACTCCTCCCATATTTCATAGTAGCAATCAAATATAAAGAGAAATTTGCACAGTGAAAGTTTGTGCAATGAAGAACAAAATGATATAAGTGCATGGAAAAATACTGTTGAAATGAAAGACAATGGTACAGGCCTAGTGAGGTAAAAAACCTCACCTGAAAGAGAAAAGGGAGCTTTGGATAGTGTGGAGCTGAACAATGAATCGTGCAGAGCCAAACAATGAATCGTGGAGAGTTGAACATGTGTGGGTGCCTAACCAAATGAATAATATAGAATAAACGCAAACAAAAGGAATGACAATGAGTGGGATATGTGAGAATTTGGAGCACTGAATGAACCTTGATCTCCAAATTATGCGATTGTTAGGCTAAGCAACTATGAGACACGTAATTTTCCCAATGGAGGTAATGAACGAGGTAGTGTGTGATTAATGCTCTTAACTAGACATTTGGTGTGGCGAAGTGTTCGCACGACACACATCTGTTCAACCCAACACATAGTTTTTTGTGTTGCCTCAAGAGGTGGACCCACTCCACTATCGGGCGAACCCCAAAATGGGCCCGTCAGGAACACCGTGGACCAATCAGTTTGTGACAGGTGGTGGGATGGTAGAAATTTAAAAAAAAAAAACAAAATTGGTAGATGCACAATTGGAAGGGTGACATGATAGGCAAAGTTTTTTAGGTTTTTGGTCCATGTGGTCCTCCAAACATAGGGTGCACCACTATGGGAACCTCTCCCCCAGTACCCATAGTGTGTACCCAAAAGTATCTATCCAACTATGTATCACTTAACATACTTCTATCTCTTTCCTTTGGTTCATCCTTTCTACAACCCCATTTTGTTGAGGTGTGTAAAGATTAGTATTTTTCCTTATGATACCTATATGTTTACAAATATTGTTAGATTACTTAGAAGTATATTCCCCTTCATATAATCATATATATCAAAATCTTTATCTTATGTTTTGATTGATTTTTCATTGAGAGTTTAAATATTTTTAACTTAGTGAAAAATTTAGATTTCTATCTAATAAAATTAATTTAGGTAAACCTTGAAACATCATTAATCAAGTATACAAAATATAGATATTTAGCAATAAAACTAATATCTATAGGACCGCACATATCCATATTAATAATTAATAATTTACTCTTTGCTTTATTACTTTCAAAAGGAATTTATGCTCTATTTTATTTCTCAAACACACAATACTCACAAAAGTCAAAATATTTATCAAAATAAAATAAAATGCCAAATGACTTTTTTTATATTTGTAAATATGCTTATATTGATTTTTTTTAAAGATATTACATTTCAGTTCAATTTGTTGTCAAAAAACACCAAAACATCCCCATAACCACCCACAAACTACCACTACCAGACGTAGCTACCTTGCCAAACAAACCAAAACCAGACTACATCTACCAAACCCCCCATACATTTTACTAGCCCAAACCACTAGAGAAACCTTTACAAACATCAAAATGACTAAGCATCTAAACACATCACCGAAGATCAAAAGAACCAATTACTCCACCATTAACACGTCATCGACAATCAAGAAGTCCCTGAAGAGACGATGCCAATCCACCCCTCCTGACGGCTCCAGAAATAAATGGTGCTTTAAGAAGATCAGCCTACAATGCACCCATTCACAATGCCTTCGTAGAGCCTCTCCTTTAATGTCCAAGATGAAAGGATATCGTTTTACCCTCACACCGGGAAGAAGAGCTCGCTCCAAGTCTCGAGACCGAGGAATCCCTACACCCAGCTCAATGATGATTACCACATCCATAGCTCCCTCCAGAAAATTGTCTCAGAACAACTTCCTTTCCATAAGCAACACCATGGCCTTTGGCACCTCTAGGTCCAAAAGCACAGCAAGAAATCATGTTGTGATATCTGCATTCATTCGCCATCGTTTTGTCGAGTTCATAAATTCCTCACCCAAAAGAAATTCTGCCGCTCCCAAGACCAATTCATCCTAATCCTTGAAACCCGAATTCAGGCGCCCATGTCGGATTCTCCCATAGAAAGCCCACAACTTTCTAGCAGACGGCAAGCAAACTAGTGTCTCCATCATTTTGGATGGTGAGAATGAGGGACACTGAAAGTATTAAGGTAATATAACACCGTTTCTAGAGTAGGCATCCCATCAACTTTGATAGCTCACTCCACCCCGTCCTTCGACAGGACGTCCCACTAATGCAACCAAATGGATGTCTTGTAAACTCCCCCCACCACCTTCCAACATTTAATTCCTCTCGTTGCCACCCTACTTCACCATGCCAGCCAAGCCTATGTCATCGTCCATGTTCCCACGACGACACCAAAACTGAGGCCACCCACTTGGCAGCTGTAGAGGGGAGGGACAAGATGTTAGCCACCATCCTTCCCCAGATCCCATATCTGAAACATTTGTTCCCCGTCAACACCCAGATTTTCCAACCTATCCGCCGACTCATTTGCTTCTCTGTAGATATGTCTGATAGTATATTCTGGAATACTCCTTACCAATTCACAAGCCCTTTCTAGTAAGGCCCGTAGCTTCCAGTTTTCCATTCTTCCCTTCTTAAAGGCTTGGACATCCACCATCAAGTCCCCTTCTAATTTGACCTTTTTTAGTTTCAAACTCTTGCACAACTTTAGGCCACAAATAAGAGCACACAAATTTTCCTCTGTATTTGTCATTATCGGTAAATGCTCAGATTTTTCTGTTACCAATATTCCCTTCTCATTACTTATGCAACATCCCATCCCTGAAATCCCTAGATTGCCCCAAGATGCACCATCAAAATTCATTTTAAACCAGCCTTTCCTCAGAGGCACCCACTTTGCATTCCTTTTGGCTTCTTTCCTACCATCCATGGTACAGACTCTAGGATTTGGAGTCTCTAGGAAAACCCATGCTTGCCTCATGCTTGCATCCCATTCTAAAAAACTCCACTCACCTTCTTTCTTCAGCTTCACTTTCCCATTTATCACTTCCACAATTGCTGCTTCCAGTTGATTAATAAAAAGCAAGAAAGAACCTAGCCTTCTCTGAGAACAACCTACAATTTCGTTCTTTCCAGATCTCCCAGATAACCAAGGAAGGACTAACCACCCATAGCTCATGATAAAGAGACTCCCATTTCAAAACCAGCCAAGCAGCAAAAGGGCATCAAATATCATTGGGCAAAGCACTGCTCCACTCCAATATAGCACATAACTATCTCCAACATCCTTGAGCAAAGGGGAAGCCTACAAGAAGATGATCCACATCCTCCTCTACCCTTTTACACATGATACATCTTGAGGGACCCGCATACCCCAAAGATTTGAACCTATTAGCTGTGAAAATTCTTATTTTCACTGTCGCCCACGTAAATGTCCCAGCCTTCAGAAGACAAGCGTTGTTCCAACATAAATGTAATGGTAACGCAGAGAAAATCTCCTCTGCTAGTTGACCCTTATAGCCCTCTTTAGCTAAGTATTTACTAGACGAGGAACCAACCCACACTAATCTATCTGCCCCAGCCCGAACCACCACAAATATTCTCTCCAACTCCATTTGTAGCAGCTTCGCCTCCTCTGTAGGGATAAAGCCTGGCTCAAACCATCTCCACACAAATTTTGACTCTCCTCCAATCACTACCTCTTCCAAATAATCATGCACAAACACACCCCAGGATTGAAAAAGAATAGCCTTTGAATGCTCCAGACCCAAACTATTATCCAAGCTCGGATACCCACACCACGAATCTTCCCAGAATTTCGCTTTCCTCCCATCATGAAAATCCCAAGACTATCCAAAAGGAGAGGACAAAAAACCTTTATAAAATTCCACACTCTCGATCCATTAGGAAGATTTGTCGTCGTCAAAATATATTTAGCATTATCCTCACTCAAATATTTGCACTGAAGAATCCTTGCCCATTTTGCTTGATTACGCATGTACATTACCCAAACCAATTTAGCACCAAGGACCTTATTTTGCTTCAGTAAGTCATAAATCCCTATTCCACCCGCACTCTTTGACTTACATATCGTATCCCAAGATATCAGAGGGAATTTTCTCTGATTTGATGTTCCTTTCCAGAAAAAACTCTACATAATTTGATTCATTTGAGATGCTTTAGGAAAGAAGAAAAATCGGGAGAGCCGCAATTACCACTTTCAACATCACAATTCTCCCTGCCCAAGAGAGCCACTTGCCACTCCACAAGGACAACCAATTATTAACTTTATTTATCAAATTATCCTACAGTTGGCCAGTCCTCACCCCTTTAGCAACAGGGGGACCCAAATATGTCATAGGAAGCTTCCCTATTTTGAAATTCAAAACCATCGCCACTTGCTCCACCAAACTAGGATCAGTATTTAGAAAGAAAATATAATATTTTTCCTCACTCGCCTGTTGGCCTAAAGTAAGCTCATAACAGTGCAATATTCTTTTCAGGGCAACAACTTCATGCCTACTTGGGAACACAAAACATAATGTATCATCAACAAATTGCTAATGTGAGAGTGTCGGGAGCCTGATAGTAACCTGAATGCCTTTAAGAGCCCCACTCCCAATAGCCTGATTCTATGATCTCCCGAAAGCTTCTTCCATAAAAATATATAAAAAAGGAGATAACGGGTCTCCTTGCTACAGACCCCTTGAAGCCTGAAAAAAACCAGAAGGCTCTCCATTCACCAAGATCAAAAAGCGTGACGTAGATATACAAGAAAAAATCTAGGAAACCCAAGACCTATCAAAACCAAAAGCTTCCAGTACCTTGCAAAGAAAATGCTAGTCAACCAAGTCATAGGCTTTTCAAATATCCAACTTCACTAGCATTCCCAAACGTCCACTAACCATGTATGTTCCTTAGAGATGAGTCCTGGAATGATATTCTTCAAGCAATTTTCCATCACCTTAGCCTGGATTTTATAGAGCATATTGCACAGGGCAATTGACCTAAACTCATCCAAAGATGTCAACTTCTCCTTCTTAGGAACTAGGGCCAAAAAAGTGTTATTCACTTCCCTCAACAACATACCAAAAGCTCGAGATTCTTCCAATGCCTCGGCAACATCCTGACCAATTACATCCCAAAAATCTTGAAAGAAGCACACAGGAAAACTATCAGGCCCAGGTGCTTTGTCCATATGAAGTTGAAATATGGCCTTGCACACTTCATCTAGTGAGAAAGGACTCATTAATATCCTATTTTTTTCTTGAGATACCAAAGACAAAACCCCAAGCAAAAGCTCCCTTTGTTGAACTATGTTTGAACCTTCCCAATTATTAAGGATTTTCTGAAAAAATTCCACTGCCATTTTCGCAACCTCTTCCTAACTATCCACCACTACACCATCCCCCTCTACAAACAAGAAATCCTATTTTTTTCCCTCTCGACTCGAGTTGAATTATGAAATAATTTTGAATTCTGATCTCCATCTCTAATCCATGTATTGCGAGATTTGTGACACCAAAACAGTTCCTTCTTAGCAATAACTTCTTCCCAATCCTTCAAAAGTTGTTTTTCTTTTAAAAAAAAAGCCTCTCCCATACCTACTGACATGACCTGGTCATTTACCTCTGCAAGTTCAGCTTCAAGATGACGCTTCTCTTCAAAGATATTGCCAAAACAATCTTGATTCCATGCTCGAATCCTCTGCTTTAGACCCTTTAGTTTACTCACAACCCTAAACAAGCCATTCCCTATCACTTGTTGCTCTTGCCACCACTACTTGACTTTTTGTAGGAAGAGGGGGTCTCTAAGCCACATCTTTTCAAATCTAAAAGGGCAATGCAAAGCTTTTCACTCCCACAACCTCCAAGAGAATTAGAAAATGATTTGAGCCAGAGAATAGAAAAATGTTGCCTTCCAAAGTATAAGGGAAAGCCGCAAGATCTCCACAAAACAAAAACCTATCTAATTTCTTTGCTATCCCACTGAAAGCGACATCCTATTTGTCCATGTATAGAATCCATTTGCCAATTGGATATCCATCAAAGTATTTGAGTTTACAAACTCCTCAAAATTCGTTTGAGATTGAAATTTTCTCCCAACCCCACCACGCTTATCTTCTGCCTTCAAGATCACATTAAAATCTCCACCTAAGATGCAAATTGAGTCCTTTTGGGAATGAAGAAAAGCTCCAATATCCCGCCATACCAACCTCTTTTGTACACAATTTACAGGCCCATAAACATTTATCAAAATAAAATCAAGGTTCGAATTTAAACTCTTTACTTTGCTCGGCAACCACCATCTCCTTGCTACCACCTCCTCCAACTGTACCAACTGGGCCCACCACATCATGATAATTCCCCCTGAGGATCCTTGTGAATCGACAACAAAGAAACTCCATGCCTTCATTTTTGCTTTCAAACTCCCTAGCTCCTCACTATTCAACTTTGTCTTTTGAATGAGAACTATATCCACCATTTTATCTTCTAATAGGGGACTAAGTAGATATCGCTTGTTAGGGGCATTTAAGCCCCTAACATTCCAACTTAAGACCCTCATTACCCCCCAGGAAGGGGTCCACCCTTCCCTAATCTAAGATGCATTGTTATTTTCTGTTGTCCAACCGCCTCCCCAGCTACAAACCTTTTTTCTTCATTCATCTTTTGTCCCACTCTCTTCCTATCTCCATAATACGGAGTAGCTTTCCCACCACCCTGCTGATGAACCCCTAATTTCTTCTTCGCACTTAGCTTAGCATTCTCTGGTTCCTGGGCTTATGCTTCTATTGTTTGAACCTGAACCACCTCCACAACTTTCTCCTCCAACACCGAGTCCTCAACCACATCTAAATCTTTCACCATCGAATGGTTCTCCTCCCATGGCACCTCACCATAAAAAAATCAGTTGGAGATTTTTTTCTTCCTCCCAATCCAAATCTTGCACAACATTCTTCTCCTCAACATTCGCTTCTTTTTGATCCCCTACCATATTCCTAAGTTCATTCCCTACTTCCAAAATTGTTTCCCATTCGTTTAACTCATGTTCCAGTCTTAAGTCCTCTTCCTTCAATGCTTCATTAGCATCGCCCTCCAGTTGACTCTTCTCCAAAGGGACCAAACCAATTGGCATACCACCCGACTCTATTGATGGTAAGTCTATCACCTACCTCCCTAAATCCTTTGATACCACTACTTGAGCATCCTTAGCTTGATCAAGGTCATCCACCCACCCCTTCGATGTTCCTTCTAATTTTGTAATCCTTTTCTCTTTGGTGTCAAATCTCATCTGGTTTTTGACTCCCTCTCTTTCTCACATCTTTAGAACCGTCCACTGGCATTGGGACCAGTTCCAACTTACTTTTTTAACCCATTTTTCCCTATTGAGAGACACTTCCATTTCATCCCACAGGGTATTCCATGACGCAACCTCAATTAATATCCTCATATTTCCCTCATTCCCATCTTTTAAAGCACCCTCATCAACACCAATAAATGAACCCAGGGCACCCCCAATCCATTCCAAAACCTTTTAAGACCAAATTTCTGAGGGCATGTTATCAAGCTCAACCCAAACCTGCACAAACCCCAATCCATTCCAAAAAATTTGAAGACCAAAGTTCTGAGGGCATGTTATCAAGCTCAACCCAAACCTGCATTCTATCTGGAGTGTGGACCAATAGATCAAAGTGCCTAGTCCAAGAAAAAAAGTAGAAGTTGTACCCATCCATCATTAGATGCGAAGCTTTCATGATCTCCATCCTTATTTTTGAAGAAGCACACTAGATCAAAAGGAAACTATTCACTAGAAATTTAATGCACACTTTATCCTGCCATTTCTCCAACCACCATTTCCTCATTTGATTCTTGGTGCAGTTGTCTCCCCACCATTTTGGAAAAAAATCCTTGTCCTCTAGATTAAACCTTAGGGTTTCAGTAAGCTCACCCGAAATCTCTTAAGAAACACAAGATTTGTTACTGGACGGGCATGGCTCAGGGGGACGATCCTTAATAATGTTAGAAGCCCTTTCTTGGGTCACTTCCTTCAACCACTTTTCAATCCATTGCATTTTTCTAGCAGCAAAGCCATTTTTACTATCAATATGGTCTCCCCCAGCACCCCTATTTGGGGCTGGCCTACTTTGAGGGCCACCCAGGTTAAACCTTTTTTTCCCTCTCCCCCCATACCCCAAGGGCAAGCGCTTCCTTTTCCTTTAGTCCCACACTCGAGGTGATCTTTCCTTCATACACTACCACCCTGCTACCCAAGGAAGCTCCCGCCGTGACAAATTTTGTCGTGGAAAACCTCTCCTAGGTTCGATAGACTTCCATGATCTATTTTCCACCTCCCTAGAAGCTTTCCTTCCACCACACTCAATGCCATACACTGAAGGATGTTAGTGAGCCTCCTGAGGTAGACGTACTTTCCTGAGCCGATCCTACAGAGATGACCATTCCTTCTCAGCATCCTTCGGCCAAGAGTTTGCATCATAACGCCTGAAACCCTTGCGAGCACCCATTTTTTTTAATCTTTTTTAATGCCAAATGACTTTTTATTTATAATGGTTGTTAGACATTTTTCACTTATGTGGCTCAATATATGGTACCACAACATACATGCATTTTTATATTTTGTAGTCACATTGGTGGTTTAAAAATAAAGTTACACTCAACCTAAACATAGCTCTCAATCATGTTCCCCTTACTACCACCAAGCTTCCTCTCACCAATCTACAACCATGATTATCAAATTTATATCTATTCCAAAATTATTTAGCTTTGATACAAAAATTAAATCTCTTGTTAATATAGGAATATGTAAAACACTAGAGTTTTTCTCCTTCCATCACTAAAACAAATCATACCTTACTTTTTTCAACTATTGGATATGAATCATTATCTCCAAGACAGGCATTACCTCCATCATATTCATCATTTATGGAAACCACTTCTTAAGGGGAGTTATGTGATGAACATTATGAGTTAACCAACTAATGCCTATTAGAAATAATACTACATCAAGAAAGTAAAAATTTATCACTTGTTTTTGAGGAATTTTTAGTAGAGGAATCACACTATTTCTTCTTGTTTCTGCATTCTTTCTCAACATGTCCCCTCTTTTCACAATTCCAATAGTTTATTCTTTTTACCAAGAGTTTTAAATCTACCCTTAGACTTTTACTTAGGCCCCTTTTTTCTCAATCAAATCCAATTGTTTCCTTGGAACTTCTCTTGACACGAATATCATTCATTGATCTATCCATAACTTTCTTTCTCATTTCCTATTATTTCCTATGAGAGCAATGTTGCAACAAAATCCTCCATCTTGGGTTCTTCAAGATTAGTAGTAATAGCAAGAATAAAATTTTCCCATGACTTAAGGAACAAAGAAGCATAATACATTTATCTTCTCCATCAATCTTAACATCAATAGAGGCTAATTGATTCAAAATAAAATTAAAAATATTTAAATGCTAAAAAACTAAACCACCTTCCTTCATTTTAAGATAAAACAAGTTTCTTTTCAAATATAATTTATTTACCAAATTGTTGGCTTGATATATTTTACCTAAATATTTCTATAGAGAATATGCAATAGATTATTTAGCTACATTTAACATAAGTAAATCTGCAATACAATGCCAAATTATCCCTTATACTTTCTCATCCATTTTATCCCACTCATCTTGGTCTATTTTGGAAAGCTCATTATCATTTGTTTCAACTAACCATTGATCCCTCTCTTCAAGGAGATCCTCTATGTTTACCTTCCACATCTTGTAGTTTTTTTAATTTAACTTCTCAATATCTAAGCAAGATTTGTATGCAATTATGGATTCCACATGCAAATAAGTAAAATAAATTCAACAAGGACTCCCATTACAACACATAAAACCTTCGCACTTCCACCTAAGAAGAAAAGTTGGACAATCTCCCATACCAAATGTTATAAATGGAGGCAAACTATTATAATATGGGAATATGAAATTAAATTACAAATCCAATTTTTAGTAATCAAATATCAAAATGGAGACATAATTAGGTAAAATCAATAACAAATAAAATCAACTAAAACCAATAAAACATCACATATTACATTATGTAATATGGAGTAACCTTTTTGAAAAAAAATTGCCAAGGAAAAGAGGCCAAGATTGTATTATCTCCAATATCAAGAACACTGTTCAACAATCTTCCTTCACTTATGTGTCTTAAATCTTGTAACACCTATATACCTATAAAATAATTCATTAAACTACTCTCTTATACCTCCAATTTATATAAAAATGAGAGAGGAAAATCGTAAATGGTTTCCCAAAACAATGTACCATTGAACCATGGTAAAATGAAAAAACTATCACATCCAAAATTAAAGGCTTATTTGAGAATAACAAATGTAACTCTAAATGAGACATGAATAATAAAAATAATCCTCATACTAATTTAACAAACATCTTTGACTTGTAACTCCTCCATAATGGCCTATATACCAAGGTGGGTATCCAAAATCATTAGCCGAATCACATGGAACACACTAATAACACCTAAGATAGTCCAATACTTGATTCTCATGCCCAAGTTGAGATATTTTCTAGAAATACTACCACTACCAATTCCACCTTCTTCATAAATGCAATGAGAACTAATATTAAGATTCTAAAAGAATCAAATTTATAAAATTAATTTCCAATTATACCCTATGCATCCAAGGAAACTTTCTAAGAGTGTTGGAGACACATAAATAATACATTGGTTTGCGAGGTAAATGTTACTTTAATCCTAGCATACAAGAGAGATCATGGTTACCTTAAAATATGTTTGGAGGATTTTATGGATCCCAATCCATGAACATATAGTTTATTACCAACCTTTGTATGCAACAAGGTCACTAGAGTGCATGTTTAGGAGGATCAACCTACCTCAAACCATGTTGTTTATCAGCATGGATATGTGTGTGGGGGTGGTAAAGGAGCCTCCTCTCTAAGTTATTGCAACTCTTATTAGTGACACCTTGGTGGATGACAAGACTAGGAAGTTTTTCCCCATCAAATTGCCAACATCTATATGAATATGAGAGAGAGTGGTGGGAAAGTTAACATGGGGTCCCTATGTATTGGAATAGTTATACAAGGACATGCATTTGGCCATGTACAAAGGTGACCATAGTATTGGAGGGGTGACATTGGTACGAGTTTTGGCCTAGGAGCATATATTTATGCTCAAGTCAAGCTACAATAAGGATGAGTGATTGGAGAGTGAGTTGTACGTGTTTGCATATGGTAGGAGGTTGTGATAAAAGGAGATTATTATGAGATAGATGGTGGAGTGGAGTTCATATTAGGGGTGTGAGGATTTATTCTTAGAAAAATTTAATTTGTATTATGTTCAAACACCTTGCTATATTATTGATAGGCATCACTATATCATAGAGTAATACAAGCTAGATCCGAGGAATGATAGTTTGGGTTGAGATAAGGTGTTCTCATTGAGGGAGAGCATATGTTTATTTTGGTGACCTAGAAGGAGAGTGAGTGAGGGGTATTGATTAACCCTTAATTGATGCATAGTACATGACACAACATAGTGCTAGTATCTTGGGATTCATAGGTAGATATAATAGACATTAGCACAACACTGGAGTACAAGACCTAATGGTGTTAAAGGAGGCAAATGTTCCTTATGATTCTTCATTAGGTAATGGTGCATGAGAAAATCTATGTTGCTTATGAGAAGGTGCAAAGGCATATGAGGCATGCAGGGGAAAAGGTTAGATGCAACATAATGGATACGTGCAGGGTTGGGGAAAAGATTATCACCAAGGACATGATAGGTCCTAGCCTTAGAGAAAGGTATATGGTCATGGAGGAGTTATAACCATGGAAATGGATGATCAAGTAACATATGGGTAGATGCAAGGAGATGGTGCATATATGAGGTTGGCTACAATCCTATTATAGAGAGATTCTATGTAGAGGGGTATGGACAAGGCAAGAGGTGAGCAAGATCAAGCTCTTGTAGAGAGATAGTTTAGCCTTACAATGGGATAGGCTATTAATAGAGTGGGATGGGTTGGTGGTAGAGAGATATTGGGTGGTGGTAGAGAGGGATGGGGTGGTGGTAGAGATAGACGACTTGAGTGTAGAGAGAGATACATGGATTGTAGATAAGTATAGGTTGTAGGTATAGCTATATTAAGTCTAAGACAACATACACAAGCTCTACAATGATCAAGGTCGAGCATGGTAATTACTAGTGCCACAAGGATTTAGGCAGATATTGGCTACCATAGTCAAGGCTACTGAAAAGACAACGCAAGCATTGCAAGAGGCTCAATATTATAGGTTGCTATATGAGTAGGTGGTGCCCACAAATAAAAGATCACCTTCATATGTGGAGAGTTACCTTAAAGAACCAATATCTCAAGGAGATTGGGCTGATATATATTAGTTATGTATCCACTACTACCTTTTCCATGAAGAGGACATATGTAGGGTCACATGATGATAGTTTTAGCCAAATCTAGCAAGACTTGTGCTCCATTTTTGTTGTATGATCATGTGCCATATTTATATAGATATTATTTGATGTTTATATTAATTCTTATGATTTTTGGAGCTTGATGTACTATGGATGATGTATATATAAATTTAATGTATAAAAAGACAAGAGAAGTTGTATCATGATTTTTTATGTATATGTGATGAAAATGATTTAATGGATGTATATACTTATGATTTGACATATGGATGTGATGCATAGTTATGATGTGTATGTGTTGATGTATATTTATGATTATGATTATGAGGTTATGTTGTTTATGATTATAATCATGATGTTATGATGTATGTTTAGGAGTATGATGATGAATTATGATTTATGTATGGATGATGACTGTGGTTATATATATATGCATTGATTATGATGATGGATTATGATATATGTATGATGATGGATGTATATGTGTGATTGTGATTATGGTTTTATGATGCATGCATTGATGATGAGGAGGATGACATATTTGTATTAGTGAGATGTTGATTTATTTATGAGGATGCATTTGGTTTTATTATGGTATACATGATGGTGATGTAAAATTCACATGTGATTGATGATGACAATGCAAGATATGTGATATATATGATGTATAAAAATCTATATGATGGATATTTATGATAAACATTTGTGATGAATGTATTGATGATTATTTTTGTTCATGGTACAAATTGAGAAGAAAATAATGATAATACAATATAATAGATGGTCTATTAAACTAAATGAAATTAATTAAATGTAACTAATCACTTGCACCTTGTGAATTATGATGTGGATATGGAATGCATTTGGGATTAATGAGTGATAGGTTGTTTAAATGTATGTATTATACTAACATGTGGCGAGCAACCAAATTTGATATAGAAATGTACATCATACACTAGTGTATACAAACTAAGGTGATGATATATTTGATGCATGAAGGAATAACTTACAATAATATATGAAATAAGATGATGCCCATCACTGTCAAGGTGTTTGAAGATCTTGGTGGGTCTTGTGATGGGACAACCAATAGATAAAATAATGGCCCAACACATCACAAGATGTTTGACAACCTTTTATGGGTCCTATGATGGGACAACCAACGAACACAACACATAGGAACAATAGACAATGCCCCGATATATACTATTCAAGACACACCATGATATAAAAATGATTATTGTGACCTTGGGTAGGCATAATATGGGTCAAAAGATAAAAAAAAATTAAAAAATCAACTATCAATCAACATAAATTAGACTATTACCTCTTTCCAAGGTGTTGAAAAAGTTAAATGGGTGATTGTGATTGATGCATGGAATAATATATCCCTGAAAGGTGAATGATGGTTGATTCCTGAGATGGGGAACAATATGTATTTCAAGATTGAAGGATGGAAAAGGGATTTGCATGATGGAAAGTGATGCAAAACTACTTGTTATTGAGGTTGATTTAGAGATATTTAGTTATATTGTAAGTGTGTTGTCTCTAGTGTGTAGTTTGTAAGTTTGAGGCATATGTTGTTGATGTGTAAGTGTTTGTAACTCAAAAATAGGGAGAGTAAAAATATTATTTGTAGGATAGGTTATAAGCTCGATTTTAGGGATAAGTTTCGTTATACCAATAAGATCAATTTTAAGGGATGGCATGGAATGAATGAAATTGAATGTTAGGGAATTCATCCTAGCCATTAGGTGAGAAATGAGGTATGTATCAAATGTCCTTTTGAAGAAAGATGTAATCACTCATCTCAAGCATATAACTATACATGGAAGATATGATGGATATGGAGGGATGAGGGTGGAAGTAACAAATATGTTGAAACCATTACATAACTCATGTAATAGAGATGGATGGAAAATGTTGTGGACTTGAAAAATTAAAAAGTTTGGTTACTACACATGCCACCTATGTGTAGGTTCTTAACATAGTGCTTGTACAAGGTACCAAAAGAAGTGGTTTTCAACAAAGGATGATGATTTTATTTTATTTTTTTAATTTTATGATTAGAATATTCCCTAAATTAAGCATGTAATCACTTGAGGTGCATAATGTCATGAGTTCTTCAAGGTCTTGACCACTGAGGGTGGACAAATACTAAGCATCTAATCCATACTTAACAATAACAATATATGGTCCCAACCAATTGGGTTCAAATTTGTCTTTCTTGTCTTGATCTTGAAAGTTCGACTGATTTTTTTTAGCATAAGTTCATGCCAATTTGAAATTCATGAGCTCTTATTTTCCTATTATAGTTGTGATGGAGATAATTATGATAGGAATAAAAATGATTAATGCATATAGTAAAATTCATTTTGGACAAATTAATGTCAGTGCAACTTTAAACATGGTAATTGTCATGTCCTTCAAACGATTTCTAGGAAGCTTTATGTTGGTCTACCTTGATGGCATCACTATTTTTTTTAAAACACATAACTTATCACTTCAACATCTTGAACAATTTTTCAAGAAGTGCAAAGAATATGGCATGCCCTTGAACCCAAACAAGTGTGTGTTCACTACTAATAAAGGTAAATTATAAGGACACATAGTTTTAAAAGAAGGTTTAGCCATTAATGTAGAAATAAGGGAGGATATTATGTCTCTTCTAGGAATAAGAAGGGCCTACAAAGCTTCTTGGGAAGGATTAATTTTGTTAGGAGGTTCACCCCTAATATTTCTATATTATTCAATCTCATCACTTCTATGTTAAATAGAAATTCTACTTTTAGTTGGACAAAGGAGGGGAAGGAAAGTTTCAAAGCCATCGAGCAATCCATCACTCATGCCCTGATACTTGTCAATTTGAAATATGATAAGGAATTTATCATGTATAACTTTAGAGGAAAGTTAAGAATATTAGTTGTCTTGACATAGTTGAACAATGATAATATGGAGTAGCAAATCAACTTTTTTAGTGAAGGGCTCAAGGATTACAAGCTAAGTATGGCTGCATGGAGAAATGGGTCCTTACCATTGTCAAAGCACTAAAAAATTTTAGACACATTCTCTCCAACAATAGGGTCTAGCTGATGGTTCCTCACATGAGCGTCAAGGAGTTTCTCTTGAGTAGAGACATTAGTGAGAAGAGGGAAAGTTGGATCACCAAGGTCATGGAATACTTTATAGACATCAAGATCTTTATGCTTATGAGGGGCAAAGGGATGTGTGAGAAGCTTGCAACAACCTTTGAGGCTTAGAAAGAGGTCACCCTTTTGCCACAAGAATATTGAAACTAGTTGATCTTGATGTTCAAAGAAGTTGGGTGTGTGATATGAATACCTTTTTGCAAGTAGGTAGATACCCTCTAGGTTTGGATAGGGAAAAGAGGAGATATTTCATATTGCAGTCCATCCCCTTTGTCTTGGTGGATGATATATTGTTATAAAAAGACCTCAATGAAATTATACTAAGGTGCATTTAACAAGATCATATTAGTAGAATGCTAGAAGAATTACATGATGGCCCATCAAGTGGTCATTTCTCTCTAAGGACCACTACTGCTAAAATAATGAGAGCTCACTATTATCGGTCAAATTTATTCAATGATGCTCACAAATGGTTGAGGAATTACAAAAATGTGCTTTCTTTTTTGGAAACAGAAGGTTAGCTAAACTCCCTTTACATCCCATTCAAGCATATCAACCCTTTTCTTAATGGGGTTTAAATTTCATTGGCATGACCAATCCACCTTCTAGTGTTGGACAAAAATGGGTGCTAACAACTACAAATTACTTCACAAGGCGGATAAAGGAAATTTCACTTAAAGAAGCTACAAAGGCTTCAATCCTAGATTTCCTAAGAGGGATTATGGTAAGGTTTGATGTTCCCTCCACCATTATTTCTAATAATTCAAATGCCTTTATAAGCATTCAAATCAATAAATGGGTACTCAAACTTGGTGCATATTTGAAAACCTCATTAAATTATTATCCTCAAGGTAATGGATTTGTTGAGTTTACCAACAAGAACCTAATTAGAATAGACAAGAGGATAATTGAGGATAACCAAAGATCCTGGTATACTAAGCTCAAAAAAACCCTTTAGGTTGATAGGACCACTCTAAAGAGAGCTATTGGAAACTCTCCTTTTATGCTTGTTTATGGGAGGGAAGCAAGGCTTCAATTATAACTTGAGTTTCCTTCCCTTGAATTAATAAATCAACTAGAAACATTGGAAAATAATGCAATGATAGTAGGCCTAGTTGAGTTGATGGAGTTGGAAGAAATAAGGAATAAAGAAATGCAAACTCTTGAGGCTCTCCTATCATAGGTCAAGAGAAATTTTGATAAAAGACAATTGATAAAGTGTTCAAGGAGGGAGAATTGGTGTTAAAGTGGGATGTAGACAAAGTGAAGGTTGAAAGACATATAAATTTTGATGCTATTTGGAACGGTCCATACATCATAACCAACCATAAGGAGGCTAATTCTTTTTAGCTTTCAAGGTTGGATAGAGAGGCTCTGTTTATCCATGTGAACATGATACACATCAAATCCTATTTTTGATGTTGTTTAAGTCTTATGTATGTTAGGTTAGTTATTGTTGTTCTTTTCAAGAACTATTGTTGCACACTATGAATTATCATTAGGGGAACATATGTTTTAGTTGTTTGTTTCCTCCAAGTGTAGTCTACACATGTGTGTTCTATTTTGTTATATTTAGAGGAATTTTGAAGTTTTTTGTGAGGCCAATAATGTGTTGTTGTAAGGCCACTATGAATCTATGCCCAATGGACTAATAAGGCTATTGTATCCATCTTTAGTAGGCAAACACCCTAGATAAGTCACCAAAATATTGGTATTTAATGTTCTTCTTCATTGCCCATCGATCATAACCAATTTGAGAGATTATAAATTGGCCATGTTGCTTAAAATGATGGCTCTAGTTGTTTCATTAATTCCCCTTTTGAATACCCAAGTTAAAAAACCAAAATTGACTAATTATTGAGTTTTTTTGGATTTTAGAGCTTTAGGGTTGTTCATACCTACATACCTTCCTTACCGATCCCTACTCCTTGTTGTAATGCTTTCAAAATCGACTAAGTAGTTGTTTTGTTGGAGTTTCAGAGTTTTGGCGATACTCATCCTTGCATGCCCTTATTATCAATCCCAAAATATTGAATTAATTATGAAATCACTAGAGATGCATAATGTCCATGAGTTATTTAAGCCTTGAGGGTGGCCAACTAAGAAGTACCTAATTGATGCTTTTTGGCCAAAGTAGGACATTGAAATCAACATTTTTAACTAAATCTTTACTTTCTGAGACCTATAATAGCTAAACCATTAAGAATTTGAAGATGATGCAAACTACTGATTTGTGATGATTTATGTGTAGATTCTAAATATAATTTTATTTTATTTTTAAAATAAATTATGAAATTTTCAACGTAAACTTAATAACTTGTTTTTTTATAGTAAACAACATTTCAAAAAAGTGACATTTATGTCGCAACACATAACTTTTTTTAGAAAGGATAAAACTCTAACTTTAATATATAGATTTGTAACATCAATATCTAGTGAATGGATAGTTTTTTATATTTTTTTGTTACATATTTTATTTTTAATTAATTTTTAAGTCAAGGTCATTATAATTTGGACAAAGGTGTATGTCGTAACACATAACTTGTTTTGTATATATTGAAATGCTTTTTTTTTGTTGAACTAAGGACATCAATACCTAGTGCACAATTTTTTTTTGGATTATTTTTTAGTATTTTACTATTTTCCACATGTGTAGAACAAGGAACTTGATGTTCGATGAAAAACCTATGTTTAGTAAAAATTAGAAAATAAATACATAAGAAAACAAAAATATATTAAAATTATACTTGTTGGAAAGATTGTTTTGAGGACTACGATCTTGCAAATTATCTTGTCCAGTTAATTACATTTGAAGGTCCAACCCAAGGTTTCAAACTAGAATTTTTGAGGAAATTTTGAAGAAGACATTGAAAGTGTCTACCTAAGGCCTTTTGTTCAAAGTATTCAAGGACCTTCATTCAAAGGTATGTTTCTCCCACAAAAAAATGTAAAAAAACCTTCAAATGAAAGGTAATTTCCAAAAATGGAAAAGGGGGACCTTCAAATGAAGGTCCCTTTTCATTCATTTTTTGGAAGGAAGCTGGGTGAGCGAAAACAACTTCCTACACTAGTCTAAGCAGAGGAGAGTTACAAAAAAATTCATTTTAACACCTTTTAAAAATTACAATAAGAGAAGCACATAGAGAATAAATGAATAGGACAACAACAATGCATATAATAGTGACACCAAATATACCGTGGGGAAAACCCTTTCAGGTAAAAACCCCCAGCTTCCAAAAGCACAATACTTCTCTATTATATCAAATAGGAGTTACAACATATCACCAAGTAAAAAGCTTCTTCAACAAGTGCTTCAACATGAACACCTGTTCTAGAGTAATACTGGCAACACTTCATTATGTTGGGTTAAACTAGTTCTTGGGTTAGAGTTAGTGGATTAACCTTTAGTGGTCTTTAGCACATGGTTTTGTGCTAGTTGTATTGGTCCATGGTTTTGGAGCTCATGGTTTTGAGCCCATGGTTTTGCATGTATGGAAATCTATATAATGGCTTGGTGACTCCATTGTATGTGTGCCTGGTTGAAGCCTCCAGGCTCAACCCGGTTGGGGCTGAGGGTTAATATGAAGATCTTCATTGTTGGTTTTTCCCTAGTTTGGGGTTTTCTAGGGTAAATCACTTTGTTGTGATCATGTTCTTATTCCATGCTTGTTTTGTGTTTCTAGTTTTATTCTTCATATGGTTTCCTAACAAGTGGTATCAAAGCCATGGTTTTGGTTGTATAACCCTTGGTTGAGAAAATTGGTATCAGATCTTTGGTGAAAAAGTTCTTTTGGAAATCGTGAAGAATTTCTAGAAAATTGGATGTAGCAGCTTTGGATGATTGGGCTTGAGCTTTCATGTCTTGGTTGTGTGGCTCTAGAGAGAGTTTTGATGAAGTGGGAGCTATTCATATAGATAATGATGAAGATTTCTGGGATTCTCGAAAGAAGCTTTTGGATAGGTTGAAGTATGTAATGGTGTACAAGACCAGATATAGCCCAAGTAGTGGGAGTTCTAAGTAGGTTTATGTCTAACCCTGGTAAAGAACATTGGACTTATGTTAAGAGGGTGTTTAGATATTTACGAGGTACTTTTGATTAATGTTTGGTTTATCATGGTGCTAATGATATTGATATTATGCACAAATCATTGGACATACAATGTTTTGTTGATTCAGATTGGGCAGGAGACCTGGACAGTTGAAGGTCAACAAGTGGCTATGTGTTTACTTTGTTTGGAGTTACGGTTAGTTGGATGAGTAAGAGGCAGCCCACGGTTGCTTTTTCCACCATAGAAGCAGAGAACATGGTTGCTACACATGCCTCTAAAGATGTAGTTTGGTTACAAAGACTTGGGAAAGGTATTGGTTTTAATTGCAAACAAATTAGAGTTGAATGTGATAGTCAGAGTGCTATTTGTTTAGCCAAAAATTCTATGTATCATGCTCATGTACTAAGAATGTTGATGTTTGGTATCACTTTGTGCGATAAATGGTTGAGAGTGGGAAGGTATTGATTGAGAAAGTTGACACTTTGATCAATGTTTTAGATTATCTTATGGAACCAGTTCCCACAAATAAGTTCTCTTGGTGCAGGAAGGCCATTGGCCTTGAGTCCTATACTTGATTTATAATAATGATTCCTTGTTTAGAATAATTGCAATGTATAATGTCAAGTGGGAGAATGTTGGGAATATGATGTGATTTAATTACAATCCTAAACATATTTCATGTATCTCCTAAGTCCTTGGAAAGTGTTCCCCAACACTAGGATTAGAAAGAGATTAAATTCAAATGAAATGAACATGTAAATTGACATTTGTGATTATTCCTAAATGATAGGAACATGTGGGGACATCCAAGAAGAGCTCTACAAGATAGGAGCACATGGGGCACACAAATGGAAGGTGGAACCCACCTTGCTTAAGTTAACTATTTGGAGGATTGATAACACTTCAATAATGCATGTTTTGATCCTACAAATTAGGGATTGATATTTAAACATGAGTGGAGTGGCACTATCAATTAGTATCAATTCATTTTAGTTCAGTTATGGTTTAGTTATCTTCAATTGCATGTAGTTATTTTGAGTTGACTTGAGTTGCATGACTAATGGCTTCAGTTGCATGATAGATAATAGGTGGATACTTTCAGTTATGTGGGGATGATCAATCATGCATAATGTTTGCATGAATTGGTGGAGAGATATGTTTTAGTTAACTAAGATTGACTTGGGACCACCTTGGGTGCCCAAGTTGGAATCTTTTAGTTAACACCTTTTGCATGAAGAAGATATTACAAGGCTTAGTAAAGTGGGCCCATTCTTGGGCACCAACTTTGAGGTGAAGTTTGCAAGATATTTTCTTGACCAAAGTTTAGTTAAGTGTTCAGTTTGGGGTGCCTAAATTGAGGAATAATTTGGTTTGACTTCAGATTACATTGTGGAACTCTACTTGCCCAATCTAGGCATAGATTTTTGTGAGGAGCTTTATGCTCTTGTATTGTACAACTCTTATGAGATTACGGGCTCATTAATTGTCTATTAATTGCAGAAAGTGTATGAGAGTTCTATGAGAGTTTATTGCAGGTTGTGAAGAAGGATTGTTGAAGGAAAGGAAGTATATCAATCAAGGATTGATACAATATTATTGTAATCTTGTTCTAAGGTTAAATAATACAATCACTATTGATTCTGGTGGAGTTTTTTCCCGAAAGGGTTTCTCCACGTATATGTTGTGTCACTTCTATTTCCTTGTCTCATTATTCTACAATCTTCTATCTCTTTCTACAATTGGTAAAATTGATCTAAACAAATTAATCATACACAAAGAATTGTGACAAAGAACACTTAATTAGATCTATATAAGAGTGAATTTTCACCCTAGGTGCAATTCCCCTTTTTTCCTTTGTCCACCTTAGAAAACCAAGTTTGGAGGCTTAATTCCACTTAAGCCTATTGATGGCAGTCCACCTGGTGCTTGTTTTGTGTGTCAGTGGGGGTGTTTCTATCGGGGACGCCCGCGCAGCGTGTAGACGTCCGCACAACATGCTTGCATCCCTGGCAGATTCCTACAGTTGAACCTATAGAGGCGTTCAACTTCTCATTGACAATGAAGTTGTAACGCCCCCTTCGATTGACCGACCTGAATATGACTGCTTTCTTCCATTCCCTCTTCAAATTCATCTCTTGAACAAGAATTTCATCTTCTTCCAAGCATTGAGCTCACTCTTGACCACTTCAAGCATTCAATCCAACACTTTTAGTAGCATCCAAGCATTCCATTGCAGCCAAAGCTCCACTCCGTCACTTTGGTAGAGAACATTTGGGACCACACCATTGCAACAGAGGCTTGAGTTCCTCTCATTTCTCCCCCAAGCAACCTTGAGTGCTCTTGGTGGAGGTGGTAAGCTTCTGTATCCTCTCCTCTATCACTTGGTTGAGTAGCATAGTGTTTCTTTGTAGTGTTTGTATTTTCTTTACTACATTATTTCTTTATCTCATTTTATTAGTTGTCCGTGGAGGTGGAAACACCTAAATGGGGGTCTAACTGAGGCAGGTTGCTATACAACCACCCAACATTTTCCCTCTTTTTGTGTGCAGGAGTACATGATCTTTGAAGGATTAGCTAGTGAATGAATTCCTTGGTGAGATCCCTCTTACTCTCCTTACATTCACTTTTCTACTTTACAACATTAGATAATACATTGTTTATTTGCTTGTTACATTATGGCCTTTTAGTTGAGTAGCTAGGTTGTTAGTCATTTTGGGTGAGTTCGACCTTGTCTTTGCTATTGTCTAATTGTACAAACTACAACCCACTTTTGAGATGCCAGTGCACCGTGTTGTCGTCCAGAGACCACACTGACATCCTCAGGCATAAAGCTCCCTGAGGTGCAGAGTTGAACCTAAAAACCAAATCGCCTAGCCCCACCTTGCAACTCAGGATTGTATAGTGATTATAGGGCATCGTAGTCCTCATCATTCTCATCCTCATAACCTTAAATGTTGTGCTTAGCTGAGGTAAGTTAGGGCAGCCTCTCGCATCTTGACCCTCTGTGATCTAGGGTCCTACATGTGGTGGTCCCCCTCTCTTACGTTTTTGGTGAACCCAACATGAACCAATGTCTGTTCATCCGTTGGTGTTGAAACTTCCCTTGGATAGTTCGTGGTTGTTGTGACCTTGAGTGTTGTGAAGGTTTATGAGCATCACAACCCAGTTTACAACTTCAGGGCATATTGTGAGGAGAAGTGTACGACACCTCTCGATGGATAGGACGAAGGTCTCGCTTGGTCTTTCTACAGGTCTTTTCTCTGGTCCTGCCGTTACTTTGGCTGTGCAGGAGAAGTTATCGAGGAATGAGATGGAATTTGATGATGAAACCGATCACGTTCCCACTCCTTCTGCGTCTCCCACGCCATTTTTGGTGGATGAGCATGAAGCCATTCAAATCCTTGCTGCATATGTGTCCGCCCTCGCTAAAGGGTTGGGCGACCTTGAAAACCATTTGGAAAGAAATCTGAAGATGGATAGAGCTACTCAGGTTGTTAGTGAATTAAGACATATGATGGGTAAAGATTGAACAAGCATCAAACTTCTAAGTAGTCTCTTCGGTATCGCCAAAGCGTGCGCTCCTTTGAGAAACTCTAGATTCGAACAAGGAGTCACCTTTGAAGAGCATGAGGGACAATTAGGGGTATCAATGCCTACCACTTCTATCTACATGGATGGTGTGATCCCTTCCATTAGTGTCCCTTCCATCCCTAATCAACCAGAAACTATCAAGGTGTATAAGGTCCCGTTGGGCTTTAGCTTTACCCCTTCTATCACCTCTGGTGGTGGAGGTCTTGGTGGAATAGGTGGTGGAGGCTTTGGTAGTGGCGGTGGATTCGATAGCAGAGGTGGTGTTGGCGGAGGCGGTTCTAGCAGAGGTCGTGGCAGTGGTTCCGACGGAGGCCCTACTAGCAGTGATGGCTTTGGCGGAAGTCACACTGGTGGCGGTGGTTGCTTTGGCCCTCTATCTTCTAATGATCCTATTATGATTACTTTGCTTCAGAACATGGGTAAGATGCAGAGCTAGTTAGCGAGCCTTTCCCAAGCCTCGGCCCAGCCTATCTTCTAACCATTCATCCAACATATCTCATTGTCGGTTGCCATTTTAAACACTCTCTTCCCTCAAGGAATGGAGATCCCTAAATTTGAGAAGTTTGGTGGTAAGGGAGACCCGCAGACGCATGTATATGCCTTTAATGCTCTCTACACTGACTTCTTCCATCATGATGCCTTGATGGCTAAATTATTCCCTCGATCTCTCAAGGACACATCACTCGAGTGGTATTTCTTTTCCTGACAATTCTATTTTCTCATTTGATCAACTTGTAAATCAATTTCTTAGACAATTCCAAGCAAACATTGTGTTGAAGATGACCTTTTCAGATCTTTTCCGATGTAAGCAAGGAGATAACGAAAAGATTACTGATTTCATAGCGTGTTATCAAGTGCTTCTTTCACAAATCTCGTATCAGTTGCCCGATTCTGATGTACAAAAGGTATTCATAGGAACTTACAAAGGCCTTGGCAAGAGAAGTTCACCCTGATGAAATATCCTTCTTTTGTGTATCTGTGTGCAACTTTAAGAGAGTACTAGTAGACAGTTGCTCAGTTTGGGGGATCCTCCTCACGCTCCCATTCTGAAGGAAAGTCCATCGTATCAATCTCTGGGAAAGGAAAAGCTGTTGCGAATGTAGTAGCTGCTGTCGATGACAATGACCTCAAACACAACCAGAAATTCATGAAGTTGTCTGAATCTTATACTTCCATCTTGTAGAAGTTGTTGAAGGATAAGGTTGTAACTTTGCTAATCCCTAAGCTTGTGAAGGAACCTTACCCTAATTGGTATGATGGGAGCACTTATTGTCAATACCTTCGTGTTAATGGACATGATACCGAACACTATATGCGGTTGTGTCATGTAATACAAGACCGCATTGAGGACGGTACCATTCATCTCGATGGAAAAAAAGAAAGAACACTAACAAATCAGTGGCAAAGGAAAACAGTGAATTGCAGATATACACAGACCCGTTTCCGTCACATTTTGCTAACATGATTATTGATCCCATTGATTTTGTTACCCAACCTGAGGCTATGTAAATATGGTCACGGTAACTTCCACTGTTTCGCCCATGTCTGGTTCTCCGTATGTTACATTTACATCACAAGATTTACCCTTGAACAACAAACCTTCACCTCTCTACATTCCCGTTCATGTCAATGGTAACATTATGACAGGAGTCTTGATAGACCCCGTGAGTCATGTGAATGTTATTACTAAAGAAACATTAGTATTGAATTCACTGCAAAAGGAAAAATATGAAGAAATGAGATCTACCATTCATACACACAATGGTATGAGTCTTAAACCCTATGGCTCGATTACTTTGTTTGTCCTGGTTGGACCTAGGGTTGTCGACAGTCTTCGACGTCATTCCGGAGTCGGACCTATTTAGAGTGAAGTTAGGAATTCCCTGGTTAGCTTCCATGAATGGGATCACCTCCGTTATTCACAAATGTTTGAAATTTTCCCATGAAGGTGTCGTGCATGTAGTGCATGATATCGGATATCAACCTTTGGTATCTCATGGTGGATATTATTTGGATCAATTTTGGCCCTCCCCAATTGGTCTGCTCCCTCTGAGAATGAACCTACTTTACAAGAACTATGTGAAGTATAAAACTGGGGGAAAAGGGGAGCCAAAGCTGACCCTTCCTGTGACAGAGCAATCGGTTGCCTCCTCTTCCTAGAAAGAGAAGGAGAAGTCCTCGTCGGCTCCCTCTCCTTCCTGCAAAGGCAAAGAGAAGGCTATACCATTTGCTCCCCTTCCTCGAAGAAAGAGGAGAATCCTATGGTGGCTCCCTCTCCTTCTCGCAAAGGTAAAGAAAAAGTGACTTTTTCTCAGACTGCCTTGTCCTCTCCCCTTTCCTAGGAAGAGTAATGGATGAGTAGACTTGGTGGCTACCCACTGAGTCTGATGATCCCTCCTTAGCATAGGCCCAAGTTTAGGATCGTGGATCTCCCTAATAAATTTCTTGGATCGTGGTATTATTTATACAGCTAAAAGAAAGGTTCTCGCATAGAATTCGATCTGTGGCCTCCTACTGCTCTTGCTTCCAAGACAGTAAGTAGGAAGAGGCCTATTGCCAAGGCTCTTGAGTTGACTCCTCCTATCACTCCTCAGCTTGCTCCTCCTGCTCCCGTAGAGGAACCTATTCCTCCACCTGAAACGACCGTAGTGGACGTTCCTATGGTTGAGCAAGAACCTCCTGTCCCTTCACAAGATTCAAATTCTAACTCCAAGAGCCATAGAAACCACCTTGCACGTGAGCGCAAGTGCCGAAGAAAGGCTCTCCTAGATTAGCAGGCCACCTCACAATAGAAGAAGGAAGGAACGACCACTCCTGCTTCATGACCTCTTGTAGCATCTTCTTCCTCCCTTCTATTTCTCTTCAGTCTGGTCCACTCCTGGCCTCCGTTGCAAGCACGAATGTTTGTAACCCTAAAAGGGTATAGGTTTTTATCAATCCTTTAGTGGAGCCGCCTTTGCTGATGTCCATCTTGGAAATCCAACCCTTCTCAAAGCCTATGGATATGGTTAACATTTCAGTCGTATCCACCACGGTTCTTTCTTCCTCTTCCTCTGCACCCCTAGCTTTGTTTGTGGGGAGTTCATCTCCTCCAACAAAGAAAGAGGCGGAGGCTAGTCCTTCTAGCAATGAAGGATGTAAGAGGATTCCACCTTCTTCACAAGGTGGTCTTGCTATGAATTGTTATGTCCTTGTGAGATAACTAGTTTCAACTTCTCCTAAGTTCGTCACCGATCCCAAGTCATTCGATGAGCTTAGTGGTGAACCTCAGGCACAACCTGCATCGTCCGCTGAGGATAGGCATGGTGCTCCTATGGGATGCATGTTTAATTTTGTGGATGAAGTCCCGAGCCTATTGGCGATCTTCGTGAAATCATTGAATTTGACTCCACAGGAGCTTGGCGGAGAGGACCTTGAGGGGCCCTCTTCCTTGGCCCTTGTTGCGGGAGGGTCAGATGCTCCTCCTCTTACCTTCCCCTTATGAGGATTCAGATTGGGAAGCAGACGACCTATTGGCTGATCAGTGTTAGGAGGAGGCCCCTTATCTTGATCTTGTGTGTGTGTATTGTGATGTGCTCCCTCGTACTTGTGCTCTATGTGCCTGGATGACCCTCATCACCCCCATTGGTGCTTGGATACAAGCATGATTTTTGTGTCCTAAACCTTCTTCTATTTGTATCATCATTCTTCTGTGTTTGTGATTGATTTTTGATAAATTGGGGATGAAGCAAAGTGTTGGGGGCATTAAGGCTCCCCTTCCATGTTGACCCAATATTTTTATTTTTACTTTGTCTTCTCATGCATTCCTCACATGGCCTGATATAGTAGGGGGTTGATGATAGTTCATTTATATACTATGATTATACATACTTATATATATATTTATGAGCAGTTCTGACCCCAAAATATTAGGCTGCCCCTGTGTCCTATGTTTGTGTTTTCTTTCTTTTCGCTTCCTTTATCTTTTTCTCTTCTTTTCTTGAGTTGTCCCTTTCATGTGTGACAACGCCTTTATTTAACACTTCGACTTATAGAAAACACATTTGTTGCCAAGGAATTTTTTCTTGAAAGTCTTCACAAAATTTTCCTTAGAATCACATTCTCAACTTGGAACCCTAACTGAATGTGTTTCCTTCATCACAAGTTAGTAAAGAAAGTACTTGAAGATCTTCCTCCGAAGTGGGAACTTATTTTACTACCCCTCGTGTGGGGGCATGTCCTTCCTTTCGAATTCCTTGATGAAGTGAACATCTTTCGAAAGGATTCCTTGATGACGAATCAATCTAAGAAGAACTACTATTTTTGGATTGTGTGTCCCTTGAGTGGACCCCCTTTCTTCTTCACGGCGGGTTCCTAAGTGACCCTTCTTTCGAAGCCTTTACGACGAATGGATTCTTTCATGTCTAGCCTGGGGGCATCCCGACTAGGCTCATTCCATTCGCCCTTTCATGTTTAGCTTAGGGGTAGCCTGACTAGACCTTACCTTTCAAACAACGTGTCCCTTGAGTGGATCCTTGTCCTTTTGAAGGGTTCTCGAGGGATCCCTTTGAAAGTTTTACTTATTGACGGTCTACGTGACTGGTCACTTTTGACATGTTCTATCTGCGGGTAGACATGTCACCGCTTTTGACATGTTCTATTTGTGGGCAGATGTGTTGCCGCTTTTGACATGTTCTATCTACGGGTAGACGTGTCGCCACTTTTTCCATGTTCTATCTGCGGGTAGACGTGTCGTCGCTTCCTGACTCTATGGAGTCCGCTTTCTCAGGTTCCTCCATGAGAGAGATCTTGGGGGATACCTCCTTGCAAGACCGATAACTTGTAGGGTTCTTTCCTTTGAGCTTCCTCCATGCGAGAGATCTTGGGGGATACCTCCTTGCAAGACCGATAACTTGTAGGGTTCTTTCCTTTGAGCTTCCTCCATGCGAGAGATCTTGGGGGTGGCTCCCCTACAGGACTGAGTACCTGTAGGGCACTTCTTTCGGTATTCTTCATGCTTGAGTTCATGGAGAATACCTCCCCTACAGGGCCAAGTACCTGTAGGGCGCTTCTTTTGGTATTCTTCATGCTTGAGTTTGTGGAGAATAACTCCCCTATACGACCAAGTACATGTAGGGCGCTTCCTCGGGGCGAGAGATCTTGGGGATTGCCTCCTTGCAGGTTCACGGGCCTGTAAGACGCTTTGTTGTTCCAACTTCATAGTTTCAAGCAGTTATGAAGTCCTTTGCTTTCCTGCACCTTTAGGTATGCCAGATCGAGTATTGCTTCCTCGATGGTTCAAGTATACTTTTCTAACCCTACTCTCTTCTCGATCTACTTTACCGAGCACTCATCGGTACTTGTGCTTGCTAAAATGGGAGAAAAATATATAAGAGCGAATTTGCACCCTAGGTGCAATTCCCCTTTTTGCCTTTGTCCACCTTAGAAAACCAAGTTCGAAGGCATAATTCCACTTAATCCCACTGATGGAAATCCACTTGGTGCCTATTTTGTGTGTCAGTGGGGGCATTTCTGTCGGGGATGCCTGCGCGGTGCACTTACATCCCTGGCATATTCCTATGGCTGAACCTACAGAGGCATTACACTTCTCATTGGCAATGAAGTTGTAACACCCCCTTCGACCGACTGACCCGAATATGGTCGTTTTCTTCCATTCCCTCTTCAAATTCATCTCTTGAACAAGAATTTCATCTTCTTCCAAGCATTGAGCTCACTCTTGACCACTTCAAGCATTCAATCCAACACTTTTAGCAACATCCAAGCATTCCATTGCAACGAAAGCTCCACTCTATCACTTCAGTGGAGCACGTTTGGAACCATGCCATTACAACAAAGGCTTGAGTTCCTCTCATTTCTCCCCCAAGCAACCTTGAGTGATAGTGGTGGAGGTGGTAAGCTTCCCTCTCCTCTCCTCTATCACTTGGCTGAGTAGCATAGTACTGCTTTGTAGTGTTTGTATTTTCGTTACTACATTATTTCTTTATCTCATTTCCTTAGCTTTTTGTGGAGGTGGAAACACTTAAACGGGGGTCTGACTAAGGTAGGCCCCTATACAGCCACCCAACATTTCCCTCTTTCTGTGTGCAGGAGTACGTGCTCTTCGAAGGATCAGCTGGAAAATGAATTCCTTTGTGAGATCCTTCTTATTCTCCTTACATTCGCTTTTCTACTTTACAACATTAGAGAATACATTATTTATTTGCTTGTTACATTCTAGCCTTTTAGTTGAGCAGCTAGGTTGTTAGTCATTTTGGGTGAGTTCGACCTTGTCTTTGTTGTTTTTTGACTGTACAGACTACAATGCACTTTTGAGATGCCAACACATCGCGCTGTCGTCCAAAGACTGCACTGACGTCCTCGGGAAGAGAGCTCCCTGAGGTGCAAAGTTGAACCCAAAAACTGACTCACCTTACCCCACCTTGCAACTTGGGATTGTAGAGTGATTATAGGGCATCGCAGTCCTCATCATTCTCATCCTCGTAACCCTAAACATTGTGCTTAGCTGAGGTAAGTTAGGGCAGCCTCTTGCATCTTGACCCTTCGTGACCTGGGGTCTTGCAAGCGGTGGTCACCCTCTCTTACATGATCTATAGTCTTATAGTTTTGCAAGTTTTAATCTACAATATTACCTTCATTTTCAACATTTGGTATTAGAGCTTTGGTGAAAAAGTTGTTTTGGAAATCATGAAGAATTTCCAGGAAAATGGATGTAGCAGCCTTGGATGATTGGGCTCGAGCTCTCATGTCTTGGTTGTGTGGCTTTGGAGAGAGTTTTGATGAAGTGGGAGCTATTCATATAGATGATGGTGAAGATTTTTGGGCTTCTTGGAAGAAGCTTTTGGATTAGTTATATGATGAAGTTGATTCTGTTGTTGAGGATTTTCTTGGTATGTTGGAACCTAGCAGTGACATGAAGCAGATGCAAGAAATAAAAAGTGTTTTGGCTCAACCTAGAGAAGTGAAAGAGGTAGAATTTTTTTAATTTTTCTAATAATGAAGTTTCTCTTTTCAAGTTACAATAGGAGGTCACAGATTCAAATACAACATGTTCAAGGAATGGTTATAGTACTCTATCTGTAGGGAAAAAGGTTAGATTTTATTTTCCAATGTAAGTAGTCTTTGTGATTGCAGAAGGCAACAAATTAGATGTGCTAGAGATTCACAATGAAGTTGGAGCTACAGTGACAATTTCAGACAGTGACACAGAGTTAGATGAAATTTTGCCAATGGAAATAGATGAATCTCCTATCTATTTGGTTACTGAAGTTCTTATGAGTGATGTTGATCTTGATTCCTCGAGCACTACCTAGGTGAGGTATGTGTGGGAAAGGGCTTCACAGAATTTGGGAGGCAAGGATTTTGACATACTGGAAGACTTCTTGTTGAAACAAAAGGTTTGAGCATGTGCCTCAATGCTCTAGCTCTCGGAAGAAGGTTGAGCAGGTCTGTGCAAGATTGGTCGTGGTTGCTGCTATAGGCATGTTTCCTGGTAAAAGTCAGTGTATGCAGGTGCTGTAGGTGTGTGCAACCAAGGTTGGTTGTAGCAAGAACAAGATTGTAATGAAGTTGTATGTAAAATTCAATTCATGTATTTGGGCTAATGGCTATAAGACCTGGTATGGCTTGCTCAATCCATAAAAGGAAAGGCCTGGTAAGAGAGGAGTTCTCCCAAGTGGTAATGAGGGCTTAGAGTCATGTGGATTCCTGGTTTAGTGTTGATCTCAGTGATAGAGAGGGCATTGCACTTGGTGCTCGTGGAAGGGGGGTTTGATGCTAACCACAAGACCAAGTTTAAAGGGGGGATTGTTGGGTTAAACTAGTTCTTGGGTTAGAGTCAGTGGATTAACCTTTATTGGTCTTTAGCACATGGTTTTGTGCTAGTTGTACTGGTCCATGGTTTTGGAGCTCATGGTTTTGACACCATGGTTTTTCATGTATGGAAGTCTCTATAATGGCTTGGTGACTCCATTGTATGTGTGGCTGGTTGAAGCCTCCAGGTTCAGTCCAATTGGGGCTGAGGGTTAATATGAAGATCTTCATTGCTGCTTTTTCCCTGGTTTGGGGTTTTCTAGTGTAAATCACTGTGTTGTGATTGTGTTGTTGTTCCATGCTTTTTTTGTGTTTCTATTTTTATTCTTCATCTCGTTTCCTAACACATTATCTGCAAACAAACTATGCATTCTACAACTCAAGGCACTCAATAAATAAAGTGATACAAGCTTCAAGAAGCATCTAGAAGGTGAGGGGCATCCAACTCCACATGGCACAATTTTCAATTCCTTAGACATGCATCTGGACACATGTTCAATATTCCCTTACACCCCTTACACTTGTCAAACATGCATATAGTCTTCTTCCAAGGTTGGGCACCCAAAATATGCTAAAAATAGCTTATGACAGATGCCTTACATCTCTTATAGCTATCATAGAATCTGTCATAGCTGACAACACTTACAATTGTAAGAGAATTTGTCATAACTAACTAAAAATAGTTGATTCTCTTATATCCTGTCATAACCCAACTTGGGTGCCATCTTTCACTCATGCATTCAAAGATACCTTATGACGTGTGATAGAATATGTCATATGTCATAGATTCCAAAGTGGGATGCCTATGTCCACTTGGGATGATGATGTGCCATCTAGTCACCTCCAACGGGGATGCCACCTAGTCGGTGGGTCCCAATTAATGACATGACACTATAGGCAATTAAATAATATAAATAAATACATTAAATTACAACAATTAAATCAATGTTAGGAATCTAAGGTTGAGACACCTTAATTTAAACATTCTCCCACTTGTCAAAGACCTGCCAAGAGTCATACAAAATCATTTGTTCAGGGCCCCAAGGGCCATGGAATCAAAACACCATATGAACTTTTTTGTGCTCACTATTTTTGTCAGTGCATATGCAACATTCACCAAAGTGTCAACCTTCTCCATGTTCACCTTTCCATCTTCTACCATATCACGAACAAAATGATACTGTACATCAATGTGCTTTATTTTGGCATGGAAGGTAGGATTCTTTGCTAAATAAATTGTACTTTGGCTATCACAACAAACAATAATCTATCCTACATCTAAACCAATATCAAAACACAATCTCTTAAGCCAAATGACTTCCTTACAAGCATGAGTGGCTGCCATATACTCTGCCTCTATCATGAAAAAAGTGACTACAACTTTTTGCTTACTCATCCAACTGATAGCACCACTAAACATCATAAAAACATAACCACTGGTGGATCTTCTACTATCAATGTCACCTCCCCAATCTGAATCCACATATCTTCAAATGCTCATAGAATGCCGAGGTTTGGTAGGATAACCATGAAAACACAAGGCATACTCGGAAGTACCCCTTAAATATCTGAACACTCTCTTTACATCATCCCAATGCACTCGTCTAGGATTAGTTATGAAATGACTAAGGACTCCCACTACTTGGGAAATATCTAGTCTCATACACACCATTGCATACATCAGACTACCAAGTGCACTTGCATATGGTACTCTAGTCCTATCCTCCATCTCAGTAGGAGATTTTGGGAAATCATTCATAGAAAGCTTCATTCCTTGCATCATAGGAACAACTAACTATCTACAATCTACCATGCTGAATCTCTCCAACATGGAGTTCACATAATTGCTCTAGCTTAGCTAAAGCTTTCTATTAGCTCTATCTCTCATGATTTTCATTGCTAAAATGTACCTAGCTGCACCTAGGTCTTTCATCTCAAACTATGCTGACAACTGAAACTTCAAATCTAAAATCATACTTATACCATTCCCAATAAACAACATATCATCTACATATAGGACAATAATGAGAATGTGACCATTATCAATTTTAAAGTACACACAATGGTCAGATTTAGATCTTTGAAATCCCAATGACAACACATAGGTATTAAAATTTTGATACCACATTCTAGGAGACTGTTTCAAACCATAAAGAGACTTCTTCAGTTTGCAAACCAAATTTTCTGTACATTTTTCAATGAAATGCTCTGGCTATGACATGTAAATCTCTTCCTCCAAAGCACCATGAAGGAATTGTTACGAGATTTTCACCTATAGGCTCAATCAGGAAGAGCCATCTATGTTTCAAAATGAATGGTACATTTTATTAAAACCTTCTATGTTACATTCAATTATATAAAATGAAACAACTTTACAAGATTACAAGAATGCAAAATTACTACATTCATACAAGTCAATGAAACATAAAATATTTTACAATATTTTTGAAAATATAATCTATATTGAATGTAATTAGGTACATGTGTCTCACACATCAAGCCGTGAGACTAACTTACTCATTTGATACAAATTAGAATTAAAATATAAATGAATTAGTAAATGCTGAAAATAAAATAAACATGTAAAGAAGGTAACCAGTCATTGCCTGAATGACTGGTACTACAATTGAGTCAACTACTGATTGCCTTGCCTTGCTCCCTATAGCTCCTTGGCCCCTAGGTGCCTGGTGTCCGGTTGCCTGCATTGGGTAAAAGAAATGAGTTAGAACAATAAGTTCTAAGCAATGAGAGGTTACATTCTGAACATGCATTTCTACCCATACATACATATGTTAATTCCTATATGCATCAAATGTAATGGATGTCTTAAGTGTCCATAAAATCCAAAATAGAAGAACATTATACACACTGAAGGTGGGCATTTTATTTCTAACTTGTTTGCTTCATGTGCAACTATAGGTATAATCATATCTTTGTTTTTGTCAGATCAAATGAGTGGGGATAAATGTGGCTCCCACGAGGGTTGAGCCCAACACATTATTTATGCACAACTTTTTAAGTACACCTCAGTGCATCCAATACAAATTACAATAACAATATTTTCCCATTGAAATAGTGAGTGTTGAAAACTTAAATTGAAACTATAGTGGCAGTGCAGATCATAAGGAAAGATTCACAATAAACTTGCAGAGGAACATAGACAGAGACGTTCCTCATTTCATGGTAGTCTAATTAAGAAAAGGTTTATCATTCACAACAGTGAATTGATAAATTCATTGGTTTAAGTAACAAGCCACTGTTCAATGGAACTTCAAGTCACATATAAAGATCCCAGTCTTAGCATGATAGTGACATACCTCATTACATTAGTAGGAAGCAGTCATGTCATATTGTAGTGAACAACCTTGTCAAAAGTGTAGTTCAAATACAAATCCAAAGGCAAATCACAGTTGCAGAAAACACACTAACAACAGTAGTGGCAAGAACAAAAGAGTCACAATAGTTGAGCATGTTAACTAGGTTTCTGAGTTACTGATGTCCATGAAAGAAAATGAATTCAATAACAATGATGATCTTCATCAAGTATAGTCATTTATGGCTAAGTGAACATCATGATAAGGATATACTGTAGTGGCTATTTTAAAGATAATCTTGCAAAAAGCGGCATTCTTGCCTGAGTAGTTTGATCACATTGAGGTTTAGAAGGAGTGTGTCAAGATAATATTATATCTACTAGAAAATACATTATCATTGCGTAAGATAGTTCAAGCATCAAAGTATGAAATACATTCTCATTCAGAACAGAAAAAGGGCAGAGCCTCTGAAGGAACTACCAGTGATAATGAGTCTTCAAGTTGAGTGAGTGTTCATTTATTCCAAGATATCACATTGAAGTTCAAAAGCATTTGATCACAGTCATAGAGCCTTACTCTCATAGGAGTTCCAAAAAGGAGGTATGTTTGAGCAAGGATATATAGCATAGAAAGGTCAGAGACTTTTTGCCTTCCACACTAGTAAATCAATGTAATGAACTACTTTCAGTTGAAAATATTTAGCGGAGCTACCAAATGTGGAAGCATAGACAAGACAAAGGAATCTTTGCAATGTTTGAGAGATTGTCATGAGAGGTTTTGCGAATCATAAAAGATCTTCAGAATTTATAGAGAACCGAATGAGGAAAAGATCCATAGAAGAAAGTGAGATTAAATATAGCAAGGGAAAAGTCTCTAGGCTGCGGCCATAGAGTACATGCCTATATATATATATATGCAAAAAACCAATAGATAATAAAGCTATAAAACACAGAAGTCGGCCATAGCTGAATGAGACACAAATATAGAGAAATGTAAAACCCTCGCTTTCATAAAAATCTCATTCATTCATAATTTCTGCAAAATAGGCACGCAACCATGAATAAAATAGAGACCGAACCAAAATAAGTAGAAACCTCAAACATTTTTGCAGGAAATTGAAAGGGGGAGTCAAAAGGAGAATGCAATACCTAGAAAAACAATAAATCGATAGCCTATAAGGGGCCGCTATAAACAAAACACTATTTCTTTATAAATATCAAAATAGGAAAAACAAATGCCAAATATTCCTGCAGAATAAAGGTGTAGCCATGGCTAATATGATACAGAGTGCCGATTACAAAACAAAAGCCCATGACCTATCACTCACATAAGGGATACCTTTGATATTCATGAAATATAATGGATACAAAAGAGTTCCTATTTTAAGCTAAAAGCTTAGTTTCGAGCTTTTGTATTCTCAAAAATAATGTGACAAATGGTGGAATAACTTACCCTATTTATATTGCTGAGAAGAAATGCAAACCTGTGGCCTCTCTAGATTAGGAAGTTTGTAAAATGCTTTCAAAATACACTCAGATATTTCACATTTGAGGACAAAACTAGGTTTGTGATGTTCCAAATCTCAGAAAACCTTCCAATGGCATACAGAGCAAAAGAAATCTTCAATAGAAAATGGTGATTGAAGTTTAATAGGGTTTCATGGTGGCAGACTCAGCTTCATCCAGAAGCTTCCTCTCAAATAAAATGTTGTATGTTTTTCGTTTGTTGCTTTCTTTTTAGGGTTTTTACCCTAGTGTATATGGCCGATAGAAAGTTTTCTTTTTTATGCCATGGATTTAAAAATAAAAACATGCAACTAATACTATGCTCAAACCAATGCCTTTTATTTATCAAGTGTTGCTAATGTATCAAAGTCTTGAAAACTTTGACTCTTTTCACACTATTGTTTCCTTATATGGCTGATGCATAGGGTGCACTATTGTAATTCTTGCATTTCAACTTATTGTAAAATAATTTAATTTTAAATGGTGTTTTATAAACCATTTAATTTAAGTTATTATTTCACACAAATGCAAGGAAGAGAAATAGGAAACATGTGTCTTTATAGATAAGTCAAAGAAGGAAAATAGATATACTTTTCTTTATGAATTGGAGAAGAAGAAGGGAGGTTTTTTTTATTTGAGAGAGACTTGGAGCAAATATAGGCATGTTTTTTCAGTTTTGAAACACAAGGAGAGCATCTAGGGGCTGATTTATTGAGTTTTTATCTTGGACTTGGTCAAACTTGACCTTTTCACACATATTGAATCCTTTTGGAGAAAATCCAGTTGCTATATTTTTGGCTTTTTGAAGCCATCCGAGTTCATGAAGTTTCTAGAGCGTTGTTTTGTGGAGCAACTTGGGTGTTAGCTACTTAGTCACATTTGCTACTCATTATTAAGTTAGTTCTTTATATGTAGATAGAGACTTTGTGACTTTGGGAGTCCCTTGTCATACTTTTGCAAGTTTTGTAACTCATTTGGAGCATGATATATAGAATTTACCTTGGTTACCATTGAGGATTCAATTTGCCTTCTTGTTCTTGCAAAATATTGTGCATTTTCAGGTGATTGATCAAGTTACTTTGTGAATTTTTTCTATTTCCTTATAACTTTGTCTCATGATTGCATGCCTTTCTTTGCAAAATTAGTATTATGCAGGTTACAAATTGTGTTTACAGAATTGCACATGAACTTTTAATTTGTGAAAATTGCTTTTCCTTCTTGAAAGTGTGTGCAAGTAAAACTTGTTTGTGAAATACTTATGCATAACCTACAAAAACTTGTGCAATCTCCTATCCATCATCAATATTCAAGTATAATTTGAATATCTCATAACTCTTATCAATTTGGTGTATCACTTAGTTTATTTCATATTTCAGTATTCTTCATTTTATGCAACCATATTCTTACCCTTTTCCCATCAAATCAATAGTTAGGTGATAATACCAGCTAGGAGCCGTCCTTATCCGGAGGTTCATTTCAACTTTAGATGGCCCACAGCCTTGAAATGATCCCATATTTTTTCTAGAAAGCTCAGTTTTCATAACTTTGCATAGGGTGCATTTCTAAGATATAACAATTTTGGCATGCCTGGTGAGACACATTCTTCACAATTTTTGTTGGTTTGGTATGCAACCAACAGTTTCAGACTTTACATAAGTTATTTTTGCATACTTGGCGACTCTGTAAAGTGAAAGAACTTCATAACTAGTGCTGTTACAACTGATGAGAAGGGTACAAACCAGAAGTGCAAAGAATTTTGAATTTTTATAGCTATCGCCACCCATAAGACAAGGCATAACAACAAAAAGAGTACCTCCTTCCAAGAGAGTACAGTCTACACCACCTGGTGTTAGGCCAACATCATTGTTTTCATCACCAAGGAGGAGAGGAAGACCATTTAAAAAGAAAAGTAAGAATCATTTTGCCTCACCAAGCTTTAGAACAACAAGGTCACCTTCAAGTAGTCCAACTTCATTTGCTATCTCTACAGGTTTTGCAAGTTTTTCTTTTTCAAATTCTACTGCTGCAACAAGTTCATCAGCTGCTATTCTTACATATTTGAATCCATCTCAACCACCTCTAATGGCTACCAAAAATCAGCCCTTTGTGCCATTTAGTCGAGGCAGTCCATTAAATTTAGCACAACATAATGACATACTAGTTGCAGCTCTGAAGAGCTTGCCAATCTTCACTAGTGAAGACCAAACAACTCCAATTGAGGACATAAGGGATGTTGCTTCCTTATGTGGTATTCATCATATTACACAAGAGGATTTAGTTGTAAGGCTACTTGCAACATCATTCAAAGGAAGAGCATTACAGTGGTTTAGAAGCCTTGGAGTAGGTACAATCGCAACATGGGACGAATTGGGTGATAAGTTACACAAACAATTTTAGGACAGATCTGATAACTTATCTTTACTCGAGCAGCTAACTACAATAAAGAGAGCTCCTCAAGAGAAAATGAATGATTTTAACTTTAGATTCCAGAGGACTTGGGATAGAATCCCCGTAACAGTGAGACCACCTCCAAAATACATATTTTTGTACTATTTGAAGGCTCTTAACAACGATATAGTTGTTATGACTCAGTCAATGGGAGGAGTTTCTCTACCAAATGCATATGAAACAACAATTAGAGCAAAAAATTGCTTAATACAGGTAGGAAATATTGCTCCTAGACCACCCATGCCTATTTTTCCAAAATACAGCCAAATATGCCACTTCAAATTCCACCATTTGCACCATTACTTGCTGTACCAACATTACCGGCTGCTGGTTAACAAGAATCTACAGTTCTAGTATAGTCCCAAGAGTTGCAAGAAATAAAAAAGAGCCAAAAAAAGATTGAAAACATTTTGCAGACTTTTGGTAACAAGTTGGTGAACTTAGGAAAACAACAATCTTATACCAGGCCTTATCAACAACAGAATCAAACCTCAAATCAGCCTTTTCAGGGTCAACAACAACAATACCAAGGCAATAGGCAACAATACCAAGGTAATTACCAAGGCCCAAGACAAAATATTGCTACAAGGCCTTTTTAGGCCTATAATCCAGTTCCAATTAGTGTTGTCAAGGAACTTGTTCCTATTTAAAACAACTTGGCTGCGGATTATGAGTGGTGCTACCCATGCAACCAACCCCATAATTAGGCTACATGCTCCAATGGAGTTATAAATCAAGCACTTATGGTACAAAATGCTTCAAGTTCACAACATAATGCACTTAATGATGTACTCTCACAACAAAAGGATCAACTTACAATGAAACCACTTTACTTAACTAGCAAGGTGAAGAATTCTGTGGTGTAAATGTAGATGATTTTCTAGTTGCAGCTAATACAAGGGCAAAGAAAATAGATTTTGAACTTGATCAAGCAACTGATAAAGGAAAAGCAGCAGCTGCAGGACCATCTACATCATAAGTGACTCGTATTTTGCAAAGAAATCAACAACTTCCAACTAAGGAGCAACCACACTTGCAAGCTGATCATGCTGGCGTAAAGGTACATCAGAAAGTAAACCTAACTGTACCTTACAATATTATTGATAACATGAAAAGAATGAATGTAACGATGTCTACGTGGGATTCATTAGCTATTCCAGGCCAAAAGGACATGTTACAGTTAGCCTTGTCAAATCTGAAAGTGTTTGATAAGCCACCAATAGGTCAAGTTAGAGCTGTATTGACAAATGACCATTACGTAAATGATAAACAACCCAATAAAGAAGCAAGTAAGGACATGAAACCACCTCCATTTTATGTGTCTGTAATCATTGGTGATAAGTTAGTCCACAACTATATGGTAGACAATGGAGCTAGTAGCTCTGTAATGCCAAAACAAATTGCTGAAAAACTGGGACTAAAATATTAGCCTTTAGAGAAAGGAGTGATTCAATTGGATGGTACCTCTGTTAATACTTTAGGTATTATAAAAGGCTTGAGTCTTACTCTTCATGCTTGCCCGAATTTTTTAGTTCCTCAAGACATATGTGTCATAGATCTCCCACCTTTCTTTGCCTTATGTCTCTAAAGAGACTTTACAACTAAGATAGGAGGTTATGTTTCAGCTAATTGGTCACATATGCTGTTTAGAACAAGATATGGAACTAAGGTTACCATTAAATCTGAAAAGTTGGCTAAAGATCACATTGAGCCATATAACCCAAGTATTATCAATGCTGTCCCAACTACTCCAGACACAAATTGTGTCATTTTTATTGATAGTGTAGAAAGTGTTCCTGATGTACTATTACATGAATGGGCAGCAAAAAATGTGTTGGACAGTCCTGAGGACCTTATTCAAGATGCTGGTATGGGAAATTATGTGATGCTTGAACCTGATGCAGAGGTTCCAAACCTTGAAAAAGGTATAGATCAGCTGTTACATCAGCAAAATGAACTTTGGGAAATGTATTTTGATGGTTCCAGAAGCAAGAATGGAGCAGGTGGAGGTGCAATGCTCATTTCTCCACAAGGTGACAGATATTTTTCTCCCTTTCATTTTGCTTTTTCCTATTCTAATAATATTGCAGAGTATGAGGGACTTATTCAAGGTCTTGAATGGGCAAGAAAAAGAAGAATTAACTATTTAAAAGTCCACAAGATAGTGAATTGATAGTTAATTAGGTTAGAGGCCTGAATGTTGCCAAGAATGATGCCTTAAAGTCCTACAGAAACAAAGTATGGAACATAATTGAGGAGTTTGATGCCTTCAATCTGATTTCCATCCCAAGAAATCAGAATATACATGCTGACATACTTGGAGCAATTAGAGCATAGTTTGATATCCCAAATGATATCAAAAAAGAGAAGATACAATAGTATGTAAAGGTTGTGATTAGGCCATCAATTCCTGATAACAACATCAACGGGCAAGTATTTGATAGTGATGAGAAGATTTTAACTTTTTTGCTCCAAGAAGATCAATGTTCTGTAGTGAATAAGGAGAAGATTAAACAACAATATGATGATCAAGTTATATAGCTGAAGAAAAATAAGCTTCCCAAAGGTCTGGTTACCTTAGAGTCCATATTCAGCATTGATGATCAGCTTAAGAAAAGTAAGGTCAACATTCAAGTAAAAGAAGACCATTATCAAGAAGTTGAATTTTTTTAAAGGTAAGCTTCTTAAATTAGGCAAAATCTATTCAACTGAAGATAGAAAATCCTTCATTGCTTTATGCCAAGAGTTTCATGATGTTTTTGCTTGGCAATATTTTTATTTAAAAGGGTTTGATCCTCATATTGCACAACATACAATTGAGTTAGAACCCGGTGCCAAGCCTGTTAGACAAAAACAAAGACCTTTGAACCCCAAACTGGAACCTTTAATGATCAAAGAGCTGACCAGGTTAGTTGAGGGGGGTATTGTATTTTTGATTAAACACACATCCTAGGTTTCTAACCTTGTTTCGGTTAGAAAGAAGAATGGGGAGATAAGATTATGTGTAGATTTTAGAGACCTTAACAGAGCGTCTTTAAAAGACCATTACCCCTTACCTTCTATGGAATAGATTCTTCAAGCTGTTGCTGGCTCAGAGAGATTTTCTCTTCTGGATGGGTATTCTGGTTATAACTAGATTCTAGTCAAAGAAGAGGATCAATATAAAATAACATTTACAAAAAAGTGGGGCACTATGGCCTACAAGAGAATTCCTTTTGGCTTATCTAATGCTGGTGCCACCTTTCAGTGGGCAATGGATATGGCGTTTTAGAGTTTAATTCAGAAATTTCTGCTTGTTTATCTAGATGATGTAACTGTATATTCTAAAAATGCAGACAAACACTTATCACATCTCAAGCAAGGTTTTGAAAAATGTAGAGACTATGGAATATCTCTCAATCCAAAAAAGAGTATCTTTGCAGTTCATGAAGGTAAACTGTTAGGTCACATAGTGTCAAAAGAAGGAATTACCATTGACCCTGAAAGAGTTAAGGCCATACTTGAACTGCCATTACCAAATCACAAGAAAGGATTACAAAGCTTTTCAGGTAGAATCAACTTTTTGAGGAGATTCATACCTGATATTGTAAATTTATTACAGCCTTTGACTGCCATGCTTAAAAATAATGCAGTTTTCAGTTGGACTAGAGAAGCCAAACCTAGTTTTGAAGAAATCAAGGAAGCTTTAGCATCAACCCCAACATTGGTAAATCCAGATTTCTATAAAGATTTCATCTTATATGCTTTTGGCAGCATTAGTTCTATTTCTGCTATGCTGGTTCAGAAAAAACAATGATAATTTAGAGCAGCCAATAGCCTTCTTTAGTCAAGGTCTTGCTGATTATGAGCAAAAATATACATTTGTTGAGAAACATGTTCTCACTATAATTAGGAGCTTAAAGAAATTTAAGCCTCTAATCTCCAACAACAAAGTTCATCTTTTGGTTGCACACCCGAGTGTGAAAGAATTTTTATTGAACAAAGATCTAAGTGAGAAAAGAGTAGGGTGGATCACAAAAGTAATGGAGTTTGATGTTGACATCAAGATCACAAAACTTGTTAGAGGTAGAGGACTTTGTGAGCAACTTGCCTCAACTTCTGAAGATGCACAAAAATCAGAAACTGATGTTGTTTTAGCTAATATAGATGAGCCTCAAAATGCTCAAGGTGATATACCTGTGTTAGGTACAAGTTGGGTTCAAGATATGACCCATTTTCTTCAAACTGGTGAATGTCCACCAGGTCTAAACAGAGCAAAATGAAGATACTTCAGGTTGCAGTCTATTCCTTATGTCCTCATTGACAATATTCTTTTCAGGAAAGATCTGAATGGTGTTTTATTAAGGTGTATTGACATTGATCAAACAGAAAAGTACTTCATGAGTTTCATGATGGAGCTTCAGGAGGTCACTTTTCTCCAAGAACAACTACTTGGAAAATCATGAGAGTTGGCTATTACTAGCCCAACTTGTTTAAAGATGCATATGCATGGTCAAGAAAGTGTGTTAAATGTGCTTTATTTGCAGTAAAAGAAAAGTTGCCAGCTATGCCTCTACATCCAATTCAGGTAGAGCAACCCTTTATGAGATGGGGTATTGACTTTATTGGGCCAATTAATCCACCTTCCAGTGCTGGTCACAAATGGGTGCTTACAAGCACAGACTATTTTACACAGTGGATAGAAGTAGTAGCTTTGAAAGAAGCTAATGAATCTTCAGTTCTGAGCTTTTATGAGGATATAATCACCAGGTTTGGAGTTCTTGACTCCATTATTTTAGATAATTCTCTTGTTTTTGTTGGGTTAAGAGTTGCAGATTGGGCTGTTAAACTGAAATTCATTTGAATACCTCCTCAAATTATTACCCACAGGGTAATGGTTTGGCTGAGAGTACAAACAAAATCCTGATCAGAATCATTAAGAGAACCATGGAGGAGAATCAAAGGGTTTGGCATACAACATTGAAACCTGCACTTTGGGTAGATAGAATAACCCCTAAGAGATCAATTGGTAATTCACCATATGTACTTGTTTATGGAAAAGAGGCCAGATTACCTCTGTCTGTAGAGCTTCCAACTCTAGATATGATTCACTAGTTGGAGATGTTTGAAGAACAGGACCCAATGTCCGTAAGATATGCAGAGCTCATGGAGCTCGAAGAAACAAGAGACAAAGCAATGAAAACTTTGGAGTATCATCAAATCCAAACAAAGAAAACATTTGATAAAAAAGCTACAACCAAAGTTTTCAAAGAAGGTGATGTTGTTCTCAAGTGGGATGTGCTAAAAAGTGGACCAGGCAAGCATACAAAATTTGATCATTCCTGGGTAGGCTCATTTATTATCACGAAATGCAAGGAGCATAATGCATTTCAACTTTCAAACATGGATGGAGAAATATTTCCAATCTCAATTTCAAACAAACAGAAAACAACGAGTTTTAAAGGTAAGATTTATTATAAAGTTTTCAAATGAAGGTTAGATGTGTTCTCAAGTTTGGGATGTGTAAAAAATGCACTTTAGATTTCAGTCCTAGTTTTTGATTCCCTGGGCTGGCTCATTAATTATCACGAAATGCAAGGAGCATTCCTAATGCATTTCAAACTTTCCAGTAACTGATGGAGCTAATTGCACAAGTGGGTTAACAACCATGTCACACTCAAATTGCTGAGGTATCTTTTTCCGAGTTGTAATATTAGGCCCAATGGAAGAGTCTTTCAATAAGTGGTCTTTGATGTTTTCATTTAGCAGGAAAACATCCAAGTAACCTGACAGATGTCACCAAAAATGTTACATGCCCATATTTTCACCTAGCAAAGCAAAAATGTTACCATATTTTCACCTACAAGCTCAATCAGGAAGAGCCATCTATGTTTCAAAATGAATGGTACATTTTATTAAAACCTTCTATGTTACATTCAGTTATATAAAATGAAACAACTTTACAAGATTACAAGAATGCAAAATTTCTACATTCATACAAGTGAATTAAACATAAAATATTTTACAATATTTTTGAAAATATAATCTTTATTGAATGTAATTAGGTACATGTGTCTCACACATCAAGCCGTGAGACTGACTTACTCATTTGATACAAATAAGAATTAAAATATACATGAATGAGTAAATGCTGAAAATAAAATAAACATGTAAAGAAGGTAACCAGTCATTGCCTGAATGACTGGTACTGCAAATGAGTCAACTCCTGATTGCCTTGCCTTGCTCCCTATAGCTCCTTGGCCCCTAGGTGCCTGGTGTCCAGTTGCCTGCATTAGGTAAAAGAAATGAGTTAGAACAATAAGTTCTAAGCAATGAGAGGTTACATTCTGAACATGCACATCTACCCATACATACATATGTTAATTCCTATGTGCATCAAATGTAATGCCTGTCTTAAGTGTCCATAAAATCCAAAATAGAAGAACATTATACACACTGAAGGTAGGCATTTTCTTTGTAACTTGTTTGCTTCATGTGCAGCTACATGTATAATCATATCTTTGTTTTTGTCAGATCAAATGAGTGGGGATAAATGTGGCTCCCATGAGGGTTGAGCCCAACTCATTAGTTATGCACAACTTTTTAAGTACACCTCAATGCATCCAATACAGATTACAATAACAATATTTTCCCATTGAAACAGTGAGTGTTGAAAAATTAAATTGAAACTATAGTGGCAGTGCAGATCATAAGGAAAGATTCATAATAAGCTTACAAAGGAACATAGACAAAGACGTTCCTCATTTCATGGTAGTCTAATTAAGAAAAGGTTTATCATTCACAACAGTGAATTGATAAATTCACTGGTTTAAGTAACAAGCCACTGTTCAATGGAACTTCAAGTCACATATAAAGATCTCGGTCTTAGCATGATAGTGACATACCTCATTACATTAGTAGGAAGCAGTCATGTCGTATTGTAGTGAACAACCTTGTCAAAAGTGTAGTTCAAATAAAAATCCAAAGGCAAATCACAGTTGCAGAAAACACACTAACAACAATAGTGGCAAGAACAAAAGAGTCACAATAGTTGAGCATGTTAACCAGGTTTCTGAGTTACTAATGTCCATGAAATAAAATGAATTCAATAGCAATTATGATCTTCATCAAGTATAGTCATTTATGGCTAAGTGAACATCATGATAAGGATATACTATAGTGGCTGTTTTAAAGATAATCTTGCAAAAAGGGGAATTCTTGCCTGAGTAGTTTGATCACATTGAGGTTTAGAAGGAGTGTGTCAAGATAATATTCAATCTACTAGAAAATACATTATCATTGAGTAAGATAGTTCAAGCATCAAAGTATGAAATACATTCTCATTCAAAACAGAAAAAGGGTAGAGCCTCTAAAGGAACTGCCAGTGACAATGAGTCTTCAAGCTGAGTGAGTGTTCATTTATTCCAAGATATCACATTGAAGTTCAAAAGCATTTGATCACAGTCATAGAGCCTTACTCTCACAAGAGTTCCAGAAAGGAGGTATGTTTGAGCAAGGATATATAGCATAGAAAGGTCAGAGACTTTTTGCCTTCCACACTGGTAAATCAATGTAATGAACTACTTTTAGTTGAAAATATTTAGTGGAGCTACCAAATGTGGAAGCATAGACAAGACACAAGAATCTTTGCAATGTTTGAGAGATTGTCATGAGAGGTTTTGCAAACCATAAAAGATTTGATAAGTCACAGAGAACCGAATGAGGAAAAGATCCATAGAAGAAAGTGAGATTAAATACAACAAGGGAAAAGTCTCTAGGCCATGACCATAAAGTACAGGCCTATATATATATGCAAACACCAATAGGTAATAAAGCTATAAAACAAAAAAGCTGGCCATAGCTGAATGAGACACAAATACAGAGAAATGTAAAACCCTCGCTTTCATAAAAATCTCATTCATTCATAATTTTTGCAAAATAGGCACGTAGCCATGAATAAAATAGAGACCGAACCAAAATAAGTAGAAACCTCAAACATTTTTGCAGGAAATTGAAAGGGGGATTCAAAAGGAGAATGCAATACCTAGAAATATAATAAGTCCATAGCCTATAAGGAGCCACTATAAACAAAGCACTATTTCTTTATAAATATCAGAATATGAAAAATAGATGCCAAATATTCCTGCAGAATAAAGGTGTAGCCATGGCTAATATGATACAAAGTGCTGATAACAAAACAATATCCCACGACCTGTCACTCACATAAGGGATACCTTTGATATTCATGAAAGATAATTGATACAAAAGAGTTCCTATTTTATGCTAAAAGCTTAGTTTCAAGATTTTGTATTGTCAAAAATACTGTGACAAATGGTGGAATAACTTACCCTATTTATATTGCTGAGAAGAAATGCAAACCCACGACCTCTCTATATAGGAAGTTTGTAAAATACTTTGAAAATACGCTCAGATATTTCACATTTGAGGACAAAACCAGGTTTGTGATGTTCAAATCTCAGAAAACCTTCCAATGGCGTACAGAGCAAAAGAAATCTTCAACAGAAAATGGTGATTGAAGTTTAATAGGGTTTCATGGTGGCAGACTTAGCTTCATCTAAAAGCTTCCTCTCAAATAAAATGTTGTATGTCTTTCCTTTGTTGTTTTCTTTTTAGGGTTTTTACCCTAGTGTATATGGCAGATAAAAAGTTTGCTTTTTTATGCCATGGATTTAAAAATAAAAACATGCAACTAATACTATGGTCAAACCAATGCGTTTTATTTACCAAGTGTTGCTAATGTATCAAAGTCTTGAAAACTTTGACTCTTTTCACACTATTGTTTCCTTATATGGCCGATGCATAGGGTGCACTATTGTAATTCTTGCATTTCAACTTATTGTAAAATAGTTTAATTTTAAATGGTGTTTTATAAACCATTTAATTTAAGTTATTATTTCACACAAATGCAAGGAAGAGAAATAGGAAACATGTGCCTTTATAGATAAGTCAAAGAAGGAAAATAGATATACTTATCTTTATGACTTGGAGAAGAATATATTTTTTTATTTGAGAGACACTTGGAGCAAATATAGGCATGTTTTTTTAGTTTTGAAAACACAAGGAGAGCATCTAGGGGCTGATTTATTGAGTTTTTATCTTGGACTTGGTCAAACTTGACCTTTTCACACATATTGAAGCCTTTTAGAGAAAATCCAGTTGCTATATTTTTGGATTTTTGAAGCCATCCGATTTCATGAAGTTTCTAGAGCGTTGTTTTGTGGAGCAACTTGGGTGTTAGCTACTTAGTCACATTTTCTACTCATTATTAAGTTAGTTCTTGATATGCAGATAGAAAATTTGTGACTTTGGGAGTCCCTTGTCATACTTTTGTAGGTTTTGTAACTCATTTGGAGCATGATATATAGAATTTACCTTGGTTACCATTGAGGATTCAATTTTCCTTCTTGTTCTTGCAAAATATTGTGCATTTTCAGGTGATTGATCAAGTTACTTTGTGAAATTTTTCTATTTCCTTATAACTTTGTCTCATGATTGCATGCCTTTCTTTGCAAAAGTAGTATTATGCAGGCTACAAATTGTGTTTACAGAATTGCACATGAACTTTTAATTTGTGAAAATTGCTTTTCCTTCTTGAAAGTGTGTGCAAGTAAAACTTGTTTGTGAAATACTTATGCATAACCTACAAAAACTTGTTGTGCAATCTCCTATCCATCATCAATATTCAAGTATAATTTGAATATCTCATAGCTCTTATCAATTTGGTGTATCACTCAGTTTATTTCATATTTCAGTATTCTTCATTTTATGCAACCATATCCTTACCCTTTTCCCATAAAATCAATAGTTAGGTGATATTACCAGCTAGGAGCTGACCTTATCCAGAGGTTCATTTCAACTTTAGGTGGCCCACAGCCTTGAAATGATCCCATGTTTTTTCTAGAAAGCTCAGTTTTCATAACTTTGCATAGGGTGCATTTCTAAGAGATAGCAAGAATGTTGTCTTCACATCCCTTTGTTCTAATTCTAAGTCATATGCTACTGCAAGTGATAACAAAAGCCAGATAGATGTCAGCTTCACTACAGGAGAGAATATCTCCCCATAATTAATTCCCTCCACATGGGAAAACCCCGTAGCGACCAACCATGCCTTATAGTTCTCAACACTGCCATCAAGACCACACTTTTTCTTGAACACCCTTTTACAACCAACATGTTTACGTTTAGCAGGAAAAGGTACCAGATCTCAAGTCTTATTCTTCTTTAAAGAAGTCATCTCTTCATCCATGGCTTGCATCCATGAATCTAAGTCATTCATACCCAATGCCTCTCTAACTATCCTAGGCTCATCAGTATTAGTAATCAAGGAAAAAATGCAACAAGAATCCAATAATGAATACCCAAGCCTTTCCAGTTGCCGCCTAACTCATGTAGACCTCCTCAAAGGCTGAGGTTGAGGTTCTCATTCTTCTTCAGAACTTTCAGAGCTACTTGAGCTCTCCTCATCATCAGGTCCAACAAGAGTACTTGGTTCTTCTTTCTTCAGAGTAGGTGGAATCTGAACTACCTCCTTTTTTAGTTTCTCCTCTTTCTCTAGTTGCAGCTCAACAGAGGAAGGTTTCATCTTTTTGAAGATTACACTTTCGTTGTAGAGAACCTTATGTGCTTCTGGATCCCAAAGCTTGTACCCTTTCACACCAACACCATATCCAAGAAAGATACACTTAAAAACCTTGTTCTCCAACCTAGACCTCTTCTCAATCAGAGCATGAGCATAAGCTTCACAACCAAACACTCTGAGATGTCTCATCGAAGGAATTTTACCAAACCACACCTCCATGGGTGTCTTACCAACAAGCGCTGATGTAGGAGATCTATTGATCAAATAACATGCAGTGGCTACCGCTTCAACCCAAAATTTTTGTTCAAGACTAGCACCACTCAACATACTCCTAGCCCTCTCCATCAATGTTTTGTTCATCCTCTCTGCAACTCCATGTAGTTGTGGAGTGTAGGGAGTTATCTTATGTCTCTCAATCCCGTGCTCTTTACAAAACTTGTCAAACTCTATAGAACAAAAATATCCACCATTATCAATCCTCAAACACTTAATCTTTCTGCTAGTCTAATTTTCTATCAAGGCCTTAAACTCCTTAAATTGACTAAATACTTAACTTTACTTTTGAGGAAATAAACAAATGTCCTATTGTAATCATCTATGAAAGAAACAAAATATACAGATTTTGATAACAAAGGAACATTTACAGGAACAAAAACATCTAAATGTACATAATCCAAGACCCCAGAGGACTTGTGAGAACTAGAGTAAAAAGAAACACAGTGTTATTTTCCATATACACAATGTTCGCAAAAGTCAAACTCAAAATTATAATCATTAAGGCCTTCAATAAGGCTCTTATTTTTTAGGGTTTTAAGACCCTTCTCACTAATGTGACCAAGTCATTGGTGCCATAACATTGTCTTCTCAGCAGGAAGCTTCATTTCCATAGAATGAGCACCCTTAGGTACCCAAAATGCACGACCATCAGATGTAGCTACAACATGCTTCTTCTCTACACAATCTGATGGTGAGGATGAAGAATCCAAATGTCTCTTCTTCAGTACATTAGAAGAACTATTACACTATACAGTGCATGCATCAAGCTGAAAAAGAGTACCAATACAAACTCCCTTAGCTAGCACCATAGCTCCTCTTGTCATCTTGCATTCTCCACCAGAGAAAACAACTTGCACTCTTGAATCATTCAATTTACTTATAGAAAGTAGGTTTCATGCCAAACTTGGGATATGCAAGACACCATCAATCCTCTTCACTCTTCCATTAGGAAATTGGATTTTGACTCTTCCACAATGAACAATATTTAGGTGAGAGTCATCACCCAGGTACATCTCTCTGCCATTGTACTCCTCATGTACTTCGAGAACCAATCTCTATGAGAAGTCATGTGAAAGAATGCACTTGAGCCTATTACCCACACATCATCTAATGTATAGGCTGCCAAGATTGCAATAAATGCTTCTCCATCATCTTGGGATGATTTCTCAGATTTAGAATTAGAGAAAGCCTTGTTTTTCTTCTTCTTCTCCTTCTTGCAATCTTTTCGAATGTGACCAACTTCACCACAATTCCAACATTTTTCCTTGGAATTCTTACTAGGAGACTTTGATCTCCTCAGAGAGTTTGACTTAGATTTCTTGTCTTTCTTTTTGCTTCTCTCTTTTGGTTTGCCACAGACTACAAGGGCATCCTTGGCCATCTCAGAAGACTTCCTTCACATCTCCTCAGATAGTAATGAGGCAACAACATCATCCATCTTGAAGGTGGAAGTAGTGCTTCCAATAGCCATTACCAGGTGATCCCAAGAGTCTGACAACGAACACAAAAGGAGCATGCAATGGTCTTGTTCATCTATTTTGTCTCCAACAAAACCCAGTTGTGCAATTGACATGTTAAAAGAGTTCAGGTGATCTACAATGGATCCCCCATCTTCCATTTTCAAAGAATACATCTTCTTTCTTAGGAAAAGCTTGTTTACCAGGGATTTAGCCTGATAGACATCACCAAGCTTCTTCCATAGAGAAGCAAAAGTTTTCTCTTCATGGACATTCAAGAGAACAAAATCAACCAAATAGAGTCTAATAAGACCCTTGGCTTTCCTATCCATGAGATCCCAATCCTCTTGTTTCATTCCTGAAGGTTTGGTTCTAGAAATTGCAAGGCATAAGTCTCGATCTACTAACATTTCTTCCATTTTGAGCTTCCACAACTCAAAATTACCATTAACTCAATCCTCCCAAATGTGCCTACCATCTCTTTCCTACAACAAGGTTATGAAATACACACTTATGCAAAACTCCCATTGAAATAGACATTAGCTCAAAAAACCCTTCTACCCAATAAAGGAACCAAGGCTAGCTAGGCTCTGATACCAACTAAAAGGAAGTCAAGTGAGTGGAAATAACTTCCTACACTAATCTAAGTAGAGGAGAGTTACAATTTTTTTTTGTTTTAACACCTTTTAACATTTACAATAAGAGAAGCACATAGATAATAAATGAATAGAACAACAACAATGCATAAAATAGTGACACCAAATATATTGTGGGGAAAACCATTTCAGGTAAAATACCCCACCCTACAAAATCACACTACTTCTCTATTATATCAAATAGGAGTTACAACATATCACCAAGTACAAAGCTTCTTCAATAAATGATTCAACATGAACACTTGTTCTGGAGTAATACTAGCAACACTTCGTTACCTGCAAACAAACTATGCATTCTACAACTCAAGGCACTCAATAAGTAGAGTGATACAAGCTTCAAGAATCATCTAGAAGGTGAGGGGCATCCAACTCCACATGGAACAATTTTCAACGCCTTAAACATGCATTTGGACACATGTTCAATATTCCCTTACACCCCTTATAATTTCAAACATGCATATAGTCTTCTTCCAAGCTTGGGCGCCCAAAATATGCTAAAAATATCTTATGACGAATGCCTTATACACATCTTACAACTGTTGTAGAATCTGTCATAGCTGACAACACTTACAGCTGTAAGAGAATCTGTCATAACTGACTAAAAATAGTTGATTCTCTTACATCCTGTCATAACCCAACTTGGGCCCCATCTTTCACTCGTTCATTGAAAGGTGCCTTATGACGCATCATAGAATATGTCATATGTAATAGATTCCAAAGTGGGATGCCACTTGGGATGATGATGTGTCATCCAGTCACCTCCAACAAGGATGACACCTAGCAGGGTGGGTCCCAATTAATGAAATGACACTATAGGCAATTAATTAATACAAATAACTACATTAAATTACAATAATTAAATCAATGTTAGGACTCTAAGGTTGAGACACCTTAATCCCAACATTTTCAACCTTTGAATGAAGGTAATTTTTGACATACATTTGAATGAAGGTGTTTTAAGTTTTCTTGCATCCGAGATTAAAAAAAAATTGATGCCCTAAGTTTGGGACCCTTTATTGTAGGATGACCCACATGTGGTTGCAATTGTTGGAGTAATTAGGACATCACTTGATACTTAATTAATCATCAATTAATTATTAGGTCCCTTATTACTTTATTCACTTATGCTAAACTTATGAGTGATTTTTATTATTAGATTGGGCTATTTATAGGTCAAGTTGCCTCATTGCATGAGATTAGGACACTTGTCACAATCTAATCAAATCCTCATCTAAGTTTTGTAATTTTGCTTTTATAACCATTATTGTACTTTATAGTTCACAATCTATGTATTCACATTTATTATTCAATACATAAAGCATATCATATACATGTGTGGATTCAATCATTTATCTCTTGGTTGCATAGAAAATCAGTTGCTTTGATCTCTTGTTTGTGATAGGTATTTTGGTTGCAAGTGATTTCTAGGAGCTATGGGGTTCACTATCAACTCCAACATGGTATTAGAGCTATAGATCTATGACTTATTGTCTAAATTTTGAGAGATCTAGCCTTGAAGGAAAAATCGGCTCATCCTAGAGAAAAACATGCATCAACTTTGAGTCTAGAATGACCAAAAATCCTAAAATCACATGTCGTTTCGTTGAATTTAGAGTTGTTGAAAAAACATTTTTTTCAACAGGGACCTCCATATGGAATTTTGTTTGACTATATAGATCCGTATGGCAGTACAAATTCATACATCCCCTTGCTACAATAAATTCCTCAATGAATGTGTGGTACAAAGATTTCAAAAAATCATTTATGTTTTCTTTTTAAAAGGGTTTCAAAAACTTTATGAAAAATTTCTTAGAAAATAAAAAGAGGCAAAAAAATTAATAGGCGATAGGGTACAAATTGTACCCTGTGCGCCCAGTAGGAGCAAGGAATATTCCTTAACTCCCACCATAAACTTGTGGGCCCCATTAATGTCGACTGGCGACTTTATCAACTGTCAATGGCCTCAAAATTGTCAAACATCGACTAACGGCTTTATCAACCATTAACGACCTCAGAACTATCGCCTGACTCTCCTCTATCTTGCCAATGGTGTAGAGATTCAATTGAAGACAAAGTAAACAAGGAAAATCAATGATCAAAATATTTTAGGTATTTTGCATATCCCATTCGGTGGAAAATTTCTTTTGGCTAGTGCACAAACGCAAAATATTCTGAGGGTATAAAGAATATTTCAATGACTGAGAACATTTTCAAGTGACCTACATGTTTTTGTAGCAAAAGAGAATATTTCACAAATATTTTGTTGGCATCAACAATATAGATAGTCGTACGACCCCTCCAAGCCCTAATTTTCCCTAAAGGAGCTATTTTTTCTTTTTAGCATAACTTGGGCATACAATGTCAAAATCGGGCAAATGAGATATCACTAGAAAGTTGGTTCCATGTACTTTCCAATGGTGTAGGTCTCATCATCAAATTTTACTACTAATACTTGTTATTCTCAATCAAAATCAAATCTTTATTTTCTTCTTTCAATCTCATAAATTTTCACTTGTATCTCTATTTTTCATGATTCTAGAAGTGTTGGAAAGGTATTTCAAAGCTCTTCAGATCCATACATGCACTTTTTCTAGAATCTACCCCAAGTACATTTTGATTGACTTCAATTTTGTATTGGCTTTGATGTTTCATCATTTGATTTGCTTTACATGTATTGAGGTTATCAATCTTTGACGTTTAGTATCTTTTGTTCATCTAATGGACATACCTAGACACATCTCAACATGATGGTAGTATCAATGAGGTGTTTGACAATGTTGATTGATTATGTATCAAACTTTGTCACTTTGGACTCAACTTTCCATCCATAGAATCCTACTGTAGATTTCCTTATTTCTCTTGTAGATGCATATTCCATACCCTTTGATGATGAGTTGTTATTCTTGGAATCACCACATCCTTGATCCCTATTGGTTCAATGCAACAAGACATCCATCATCTTCTAGACATAGCTACTTGGGTATCTTGTAGACATATCATCTTTGTTTGTAGAAAAACACATATTTGGAGGATTACTGTGAGGAAATTCATCTCCTCTTTGTTGACAAGAACATCATTTTTGTTAGATCATAATATCCATCACCTTTGCAACTTGTTCTACACTAGTCTTCATCAATTTTTGGATTGACATCATCTCTTTTTGATACATGGAAACTTGAGCACTTTTCAAAGGTACACATCATTTGGATTCAAATTCTTGATTCTTCCATATTTTGGGAATGGATTCTCCAATCACCAATGGATTTTTTTCTTCCTAAGGGGAGAAATATTGTTTGCAAGTAGTGGATCATGTTCTGTCTTCAGGCATTCATCATTTCTCTTTATGGGGGGATTCATATCCTCATTTTATCTCTCCTACTGGGGGGACATCTATTGTACTTGTGTGATAGAATCGGTCCTTGGGGGGTCACATTGAGCCCTCCTATCCTTCTTTCGCTAGTGCATTTATTTCATTTTTCTCTTTTGGAGAGGAGTTTTTCCCACGTGGTTTTCTCTTTTTTTTATAGTTATGAGATATTTCATTATTTGTACATGGGTACCTCATCAAGACCTGTAGCTAAGATCCATCCATGAATCCATCATTGTATTCATCATCAGGGTTTTTAGCTTCTCCCTAAGTTGATCTTAAGGGGGGCGTTGGAGTAATTAGGACATCACTTGATAATTAATTAATTATTAGGTCCCTTATTACTTTATTCACTTAAGCTAAACTTAGGAGTGATTTTTTATCATTAGATTAGGCTATTTATAGGTCAAGTTATTTCATCACATGAGATTATGACACTTGTCACAATCTAAACAAATCCTCATCTAGGGTTTACAATTTTTCTTTTATAAGCATTATTATTTGTAATTCACAATCTAGGTATTCACATTAATTATTCAATATAGAAAGCATATCACATGCTTGTGTGGATTCAATAATTTATCTCTTGGTTGCATAGTAAATAAATTGCTTTGATCTCTCATTTGTGATAGGAATTTTGGTTGCAGCTGATTTTTGGGAGCTATGGGTTCACAATTTGGTTCAAAATTATCTTTTTTATCATGATCTTGAAAGTTTGTTTGATTTTATTTGAGAACAATGTAAAAAATTTAAAATTCACAAGATCTTATTTTCCTATTATAGTTGTGATGGAGATAATTATGATATGACTACAAGTGATTTAGGGTATTGAGGTATCACTCCTCAAGGAGATACAACTCATACAATATACAACTCTATACTTATCATAAATGAGATAGAACAAGGAATTTCACAATGATGGGAATTCAATCTTTATTGGCAAGATGGACTTAAAGTTGAAGACTAAAGAATATAGGGTCACACCAATAGGTGTATAAATGCTAGTGCAATAGGCCCATAGGGTGAGATTGAGTTGGAGGTGCCAATAACGATCATCATCATTAATAATTTTTTTAAGGATTTGAGCAAAGCCTAATTAGATGTCTTTTATAGACAATTAATTTGAGGGTATTATGGAGTGGATCAATGATGTTGGATTTGAAAACATTTGCAAAGAATGTGGACATCCTAATGTTTTAAGTATTTACCATTGTTAATGACAACGATAGTGGGGATACCATAGTGAAAAATGATGTAATGTAAGATGAATTTGGATATTTGTTGGTCAATTGTGTAGGTGGGGGGAATGAATTTGACCCATTTGGTAAAGTAAATAATGGAAGTTATAATAAAATTATAACCACTAGAGGAGGATGGGTGAATTTTATCAATGAGACTAAGGCCCCATTATGAAAAGCGCTAAGGAGTGATAATGGGCTACAATGCCCATGATTGTGTGTGAATCAAGTATCCATGTTGTTGGTAGGATAAACACTTCTTAATGCATTGATATGCATCTTTTTCCATAGTGGGAAAATAATAGCCCATTCTTCATTAAACCCTAGATCTACAAACACACTTGTAATCTTGAAAATGCCTATATTATTTTCCTACAAGACCATGGATTCAACTATGAATAAGAATCTAATCCTTCCATGGTCAACAATGCCAAGTCCATATCTCCTCTGAGAACTTAATAACCAAGCTTTGATATCAAATTAAAATAAATTTGAAGCCAAAATAAACTATTTTCACATAAACTCGTGAGATAAACATGAAAAAATATATTCAAAATCCATATTATGTAAGAGAATAGACAAACATACCATCAATATGAAACATGATGTACCTTGGAAAAAAATAAATAAAAATCTAGCCTCTAGAAGTGCTCACACACTAAATACATTATCTCATGAATAAATATTACAACACTTGTAAAGTATCCATGGAAGTCTTTTGAAACATCAAACTCCTTAATTGTGCTCCATGTAAACAACAAAATGAGAATCATGTACACATCCCAATCCATTCTTCCTCTCTTCACATATGCAACCTACAAGAGATGCTCAATAAAAATTATCCATCAAGTCAAACGATATGATAACCAAACTCAAAAACTACTCATGTGCTTTATTTTATAGAAATAATCTTACACAAAACCACCAAGTGGTATTACATAAACAATGTGTCTAATAACATGGGATTGAAAAACCATTTCCCCCTCATTTACATTTTGGCACTAAGTTTTATAATATTAAATATTTTCCAATGTACAAACCACTTTAAATATTCATCCCAATGTTACATACAACATACAAAGTGGCCCCAAGAATGTTTAACTCATGTGATGCTCACATCCCTAGATCCTCTAGGTGCACCACATACTATTAATTTTTACATTTAAAGCATTATGAAAGGTGAACAACACACCTTTTCCCAATAGTTTAAGTTGATTAATATGTGGACATGTTGTGATAGTGGTTGTGATGCATCATACATCGCTTGTCTACATATGAAGATGTTGTGATAGACACCACAAGGTATCTATAAGAAAAAGTCATAATTGAATAGATACTTAGTAATTTTTGGAAGAATGATCAATGGCATAGTATGACTAGCTCATGCACTCAATACACACAATATGAATAAATCAAACATCATGTGACTAGCTAGTTGATCTCTAAGCCCTATCATACTATAGGTAGATCCTAGAATTTTTAAAGTTGTCTAAGCCCTATCATACTATAGGTAGATCCTAGCATTTGTCACATTCATGCTATTGGCTATAGCCAACTATAACCTAAATATGATAAATAACTCTTGGCATCTATCACCTGCATGGTAATCATGATAGCTAGCTAATTTGTGCTTGTATCATATCATGGGTAACCCTCAGTATCCTTCACCTCCATGCTACTAGTAGAGGCTATCTAGTCCATAAGATATGGTAGATAGCTCCTAGCTATTCACACCTATATTGAACTCGAAAATGTGGGGCCATCTTATAGCCAAGTACATATGATTCAGTTGGATCACACACATTCATAAATAATATTCAAGTCGACCTAGTTACATGATACACATAATGATCCCCAATCTTACACATTGGTTCATATAGGTCTTGAGGTCAAATTATCAAAACAAAAATAACAGATTGAGCCCACATGAGTTGGCCTACATTTGTTCACATATACATAAATAAATATCAACTCTAAAAGTAATCAAGTCCATTCATTTTGTTCAATTGTTACTTGAAAACACATTATTTATTAGATACAAATTAACTCACAACAATAATATTAAACAATATCCTACTTAAAAGTACTTAGCATTTTTTAATAATTCTAATCACAAATGTTAGCATACAATTTTCCACTAGACAAATATAAAGGTAAAGCTCCCTACCATTTTTGGTAGTACTTACCATTAGTTTTGCATAGTTGGTAAAGATAGTCATAAGGAACTTTTTCCTAGTATCAACTTCGATGTAGAGCAAGTGGACCACCCATAAACATAAATATTTTTTCACACCATCAAATCCTAATGTCTTAACTTGGCATCATTATTAGAAAGCAAGTTTTGTTAACTCTTTCATGATCATGTCATGGCCAAGTTTACTTGTGTCACCAAAAAGTGTATACCTTGCTTAATTTGGGAATAATTGATGACAAATTGGACTTAATGAGGTCTTGATTTGGTATTGTGAGGTGTTTTACACATCCACACTAGGTCTTGGACCCTTGCAAACTAAATAAAATGCATTTATTGATGTCTTGTAAAGGTGTTGTAAATGAATTTCACACTTTTCTAGACTAATGGACCTATTTTTCCCCTAATTCAATATTGTAAAATGTATTTAATGACATTCTCACATTAATCTAGAAGGCTTGTGAATTAAACTTAACTCTAATCTAGTGTTGTAATGTGTCTCACATATTCACATTGGATGTTGTGCCTTTCTAGGCTATGTGGACCTCATTTTAATGATGTAAAGTGTATTTAATCACACTTTCACATTGAATTTGCACCCCTAGCCCTAATTACCCTTTACATCATAATTAATAGGCCCCTATGACCCCATATTGTGCATCTCGAGGCTTAATTTGATCAAATAATCGATAAAATCATCATACAAACCTAATTTATATATTCCCTGACAATCCAGCTGGAAAAAGGGCCCCTCTAGGCGAATGAGTCCCTGCCAGGTGGGACTAAGTCACCTAGCTAGGCGACTTAGTCCCATTTGGGCTATTTTCGAGGTTTGAGCGGAAATTTTGGAATTTAAGTTTTATTTTCCTCCATGTCGGCCTTAGGGATCAAATTTATGGGGAAATTAGGTGAATTGCCTATAAATACAAGCCTCTAAACCCTAATTCATAACTCATCATCATTCATTCATCATTCATCATGTTTTCAAGTCAAGCAAGCTAGGGTTTTAGCATTCTAAGTCATTAAGATAACATTTTTCAGACATTCAAGGGTAGATTCTTCATGTTTTGCTACAAAATTCAAGATCAAACATCATGGAAAGTATCTAACTCCATTATTTCATGCTTCATTACATTCTTTCTTCATTTTGGTTTAATTTCCTAAAAAGGGGTTTGACCAAGGCAAACCCCCATGCCCTAACATTCACCATTTCTCTCTTTTTCTTTGTGTGTTTGCAGATTTAGGTATCTTGAAGGTTTGAAAATCATTTAAGATTAGGTTGAAGACTTGTTGAAGAACTCTCCTTGCTTGCAAAGCCAAAATATCCACTAAAAGTCAAGTTTTCAAGCCCGAAAATTAGAGTTTCAATAGTAGACACTTGTAAAGAATCAAAGTGCAGACCAAGGGTTTCCATTTCCCCTTTCAAATTTTCAGAAATATAGAAGTGGACCAAGTTGCCACTAATGGTGAATTAGTCCCATTGTACATGCATTTCAGTGATTTTTACATATTTAGATACCCATTTGGTCGAAATGGGCTCCGGAGCAGTTTTTCCAGATTTGGGACTAAGTCACCCAAATTGGCACAAGTGTCCTAGTTGGCTTCTGCATCAGTTTCATCAGGATTCCAGACCTTCATTCCATCCTTTTTCAGCCTCCAGGTGCACACATTCTGTTTCATAACTTTTTGTCTAGTTTTGTTTGAATTTCTAGGTCATTTATCACATGTTTGTATATCACAATGTGTTTTCAAACAAGTTGCATTCCTTAGGTTTTACATTAAAATAATCACCTTTATTTTTCAGTTTATTTCATTTAGATCATTGTATTTAGGCATGCTACATCCATCCTTACATTAATATTGAATGTAGACATTAGCATTTTGGGTCTATTTCTCTCCTTTTAGGTGAAAAACGCTAGAAGAGTTAGAGAACCCTTGGATACCAAAATCGGTGTCCACATTACCATGCCCTTATTTCTTGGAAGGATAGACCTCACTTGTGTATAAAGGCTATCCTATACCTTACTATACACATCGATGCTCAAGCCAAGACACAAAGTTGTTATTTTCAACCCACAAGCTCTAATTATTTTAGGTCCACCAATTTTTAGAGGCATTATTGTATATTCACATCAAGACAAACCATGATGGAAATGACTCTAAAAAATAATCCAAGATTGGAGTAGGTTTTGGAAAGATGAATAGAACAAATATCATAGTAGGTAAGCTTGATGATGCCATGTTACCTTTCATTGCTGCAAACCTATCTATTGGGGACATATTATTGGAAGGATGAGCTCACAATCATTTGATACAAATTTAGCCTCAAAATAAAGCATATTGAAAAGGGACAAATAATCAAGTTTAGGGATAAATAGTACCACCATTTTATCTCCTGCATTCACAAGGTATATGTCTCAAGAATTCCCAATCTTGGTAGATAATTTCCCCAAAGAAAATAAGGATGATATTAACAAAGGAAGATCATGGAAACAAAACATAGCAAAAACATATATATGATCTTACTTTAATGGACTAGTTCAATATGCTAAGGTGGCCATTACTAGGAATAAGGTCGTCAAACTACCTCTACATTTAATGGTCCTAATTATTGACCCTCCTTATAATTAGTTGAGAATTAAAATGCCACCATTGTTACATGACACATTCAAATCAAATCCATACACCAAAAACATTGCATAACAACATAATTAATATAAAATAAATATAGTCATATTATAGCAAAGGGTAGCAATAATCAAAATCCATTCCCAATGTGACAATCATGTGAAGCCCCAATATTGGTCCAAGTGATGTTCTACTAATACAATCAAGCACCATGATCATATTAAATTATGACATCACACTTAATTAGAACATGTCATGCCTCAATAATAAGGCCATATGAAAATGATCTAAACTTCAAAAGACATAGCAAATATGTATAAATTTCTCTAAGAAAGGTCAATACCCAAATCAAACTCTAGATGATTGGCAACGCTATATCAATTGGACCGACATATAAAGATATACACCTACTAATTATATTCATAATCTCCTAATTTCCTTTACCTTTTGGTGAAATCCAATGCTTTTTAAATAGTCTAGTTTGCAAAATATGAAATATTCACACTTGCCACTTATAATTGAATATGACCTTATTAGTAAGAAATAAGATGTTAGGAGATGCTATGTAGTATTATTACATATGGTCTATCTCAACTCAATCTCAACCACACTATCAAATTGAATGATAAATGCCTTCCATCTACTACATAGTAATAGAAGATATTGGTATAACTATAATATCCCTTCCCTTACTACACATGGTAGTTTGAATATCGAGTTTATTATACTTAAGAAGTTAATAGAAATCATGCAAACATATAAAGACCTTGCCTTAAATCCAAAATGGATTACCAAAAGTATCAACTTGCAATGTTAAAATATGTTCAATATAGTATGGGTCTAGTGCCATTTAATGAAGTCATTAAATGCACATGAGTAGGTTTCCATGACTCAAGGTTTCATAACCACTCAAGTAACAGACCACCATTCACAAATACCCATTCTAGGGCAATAGGTCATAGAGTTTTATTGATTACTAATGCATATCCCAAAAGATATCCTTTAAATGATTCCTAATGGATAATAATGCTTAATGGTGAGTAGGGAAATCCAACCAAGTTTCCAATTTAACAACTCATAATATAAACTTTCATCAAAGGGCATCGAGATCTCAAATTAGACCTCACCATCTTTATTATGCATAATTTAACATGAGCATCGGGGGAACAAGATGCAATCTATATACCAATGTAAGAGAGCATATTAAATAGGAACAAAAAGGGTATTAAATAGTGTGGGAAAGGCAAGGCGAATTGAGTAAAAGAGTAGATGAGCATAAGTGAATACCTTCAAAATACATTTAATTCCTTTCGTCTCCATGATAGACAGGCTTAAACAACACACTCTAAGTTTTGATTTGCTTAGGTGGCTCATTTGAAATTGGACTAGCATCCCTAGCAGGGCTCACCTATTAGTACAATTTCAGATGAGCCACCTATGCAAGTCAAAGCTTAGAGTGTGTTGTTTAAGCCAAACCCTTTATTATTTCTTCTATCAAACAACAACAATAGACATGACCTCCTTTTGTAGATCAACTTGCCTTTCTTGATAATGGCCATGACCATGTTAGTCATGCAGGTTACATGATGCCTATTCAACTAACCACTTATGAAAAATTTATCTATCTTTTACACTTTGATGGATGCCCATAGCTCACCTATGATTGGAATTTTTTCTATTCTCTCTAAATGACTCCTTTGTCTTTGCATAGGAGTGGCATAGAATATAAGTTGCCTAGGCATTGGACATGCTTTAGAGAAGAGGATCAAACCTCTCCCCTCTCTGCACTCCCACATGTCCTCCCATTCCTCATTAGTGACATTCCAATCTCTCCTTCATGACACCATACCCTTGATCAATGAATGGTCTCTTGTCATATGAGAGGGAGTTGGTTTCATATTTTTTTAGGTGTTTGGTTAGGTTGGTAACTCCCACAAGCTCCCTTTATTTTCATATTTTTATTCATTATCCCTCACACATTGTCCAACATGGAGGTGACTTGACATGGGGATGTGACAATCTTGAGAAAAGCAAATGAGAAGTTCATATCAAATTTATTAGTTTGTTTGACCTACAATGAGTTAAGACCTAAATTAATGAACCTTGAACCTTCTTATAAAACCTTGAACATAGAGTATTATTAAAGGAAATTTCATTTTAAGTTATATGTAGTACTTAAGCAAGTTTTGATATAAGTCAATTGGACAAAGAATGAATACTATCTTTTACACTTTAATTAATAAGTGATGCTATGAGTTGAATTATTTTTTTCAAAATTTAGTAAACTTTTTACTAAACAACTTTTGTTTGTGTCACTTTAAGACATTGTCTATATATATATATAGACTTAATAAATAATGTTTAGGTAGAGAATAATTATCGTAAGACATAATATTATTTTCTATAATACAAATTTTAAATATAACGATTAATGTTGAAGAAAAATAAGATATATACATATGTATAAAACTCTAAAACTATCGCGGCTAAGTGTGATATGACTATGCGGGTGGACCCTCGGGATGTTGATTGTTGTATTCGTCTTCATCTTCCTCCTCCGCAACGACAACTCATGCGTAACAGATGTAGACATCCTACCCCAAAGGTGAATAGGGAGGGAAGATGGACCCCTCCTCCCTTGGGAGTCCTAAAAATCAACTCGGATGGCTCTTCTCGTGGTAATCCTGGTCATGCTGGCATTGGAGGTGTGGGCCGTGATAGCTCAGGGGATGTTCAGTTTATTTTCTCTGTGTATAAGGGTCTTCATACGAATAATCTTATGGAGGCTCAGGCTATTTTAGTGGCTGTGGAGCGGGGCAGTCAGTTGGGATGGCGAAGGATCATATGTGAGTCTGATTCCCAGGTTGTGGTGAACTTACTGAAAAGGCAGTATATGGATAATGTGAGCTGGCAGCTGGCTTTGATTGTTGAACAAATTCTCACTCTCTGTGCATCTCTGGAGCATGTTACTTTCAACCATATTCCCCGTGAATGGAATGGTGTGGCTGATTGCTTGGCCAAATGGGCTTCCGATCATATGCATGGTTGGAATTTGGTGGATCGGGGCCATCTGCCCCCGGATTTGTCTCATCAATTAGATCACTTGGTTGAACTTGATAGGGCCATTTAATGGCCTTGCTTTGTAATGTTTCCTTGGTTTAATAATATTTTTACCCCTTTATGTTAAAAAAACTCCACTGAATTAAAGAAGTGATCATTGAAATAAAATATAACATCAGCAAGAGACTGAATATCTGTAGCTCTAGTTCTTGTTTTCATTAATATTTCTCCGAACCCTACAAAGTTCAAATAAGAAAGAATAGAAGCTTCGAATAAAAATTGAATGAATTTTTTTAATAAGCACAGTTCCTGACACTCACTGATCCATCATCAGTATAAAAATTATATATATAAAGAACTTTATCCAATTCCATATTGTGCTTCATTGTAATCAATTATATTTGAGATATGTGTTGTAAACATGATGGTGCTCTGATCACAAGCTCATACTGGTGTCGCATGGGAGAGATCAGCCAAATTCAAAGAAAATTGATACCTTCAAATATTTCGTAATACCAAATAGTTAGAACCATTTATTTTCTCAAGGCGAGAAATTTTCTTCAACATTCCAGCAAATGCTAACTTGTCCTGTACCACACAGGAGGAGCAATCAAAGAAGGTCAAATCTAATCGTCCTAGAATAGGCATACCATCTGCACTCTACCTGAAACTTTGGGACTGAAACCAGCATAATTAAAGACTTCAAGTTTCCAGTCAAAAGAAGAAAACACTAGAAGAATTTTGTTCTTTCCTTTGTTAACATAATTATTCACATGGATTCAAAAATTTATTTGTTTCCATGAAGGAAATTTGTAATCTGCTTGTAAGGATATTATAAATATAAGAGTTGAAATATTTAATTATTGCTGCCACGAAATATAATACAAACCTCTTGTGTCTTGATTCTGGCCTTGAATTTAGCTGAAAGGATTTGGGTTGTTACTGGCGTCGTTTCTCTTAAGAAATTCAGCAATTCCTCCTCTGGAACTGGCCCTGCCGTTTGTGCACCTGTGGCCTTGTTAGATGCAGGCAGTCTATGCTTCCCTGAGGTTGAAACATTTTTTGATATAGGTATAACTTCATCTCTTACACTGATTGTTTTAATGGATTTCAAATCCTGTTGAAAATTCACATTTTCAGAATGAGAAATCCAATAAAAATGAACATACTTGCTAAGATCTGTGGAAAGGGGTCACACTCACCACAGTTCCAAAGGGAACTAAACTAAGAACATTTGTTACTAGTGTATCTCATAAAAAATATTACTTACCTCTATTTTTTGCCTCTTTGTAGGTGAAGCTTCACTTGGCTTCACATCCTTATTGTCTGACTTCCGTTTTGCTCTAGTAGATTTTGTTGTTACTGATATGCTGCAAGTAGATGCTGGAGTCTCAGCTTTTGTGGAAGTGGTTTTGACAGTTTTCTCTTTTGGGATATCTTTTTGCCAGGCTAACAATGGCAAAATATGGTTCTCTTCATCTTCCTGTCCTAATAAAAAAACAAATAATGATCAATAAAAACTTATCAAGTGCAATTGTAGTAAAACATGATTGAAAGCCATTGCTTTGCGTACAAGTAATCATAGGAAAAGTGGCTCACAAATTTCTTGGTGTTCCAAAGTTACACTGTAATCACAAGCCATTGAACTCACATGTCAAGAAATTCATCTTTTCAGGTTGGGGTATTCAAGCAAATGTAGGCAGAATAGCCAAAGGAAATACAGGGAAACTTCATCGATAATGTTAAACACATTTCTGTTGTACATTCTTTCCCTAGATATTAGCAATTGACTTCAAGGATTGAAAAGTAAATCATAGTTGAAAGAGCACTCAAGGACCCATGGGACGGAGAGCAGCCACAAACAATCCACTATGGGATTCCAAGACCGAACACCAATAATAACTCTGTAACAGTTTAGGGTAATTTGCTGAATTTCAGATTGGTTTGCTTTATTGTAAAGTGCAAATAGGGGTTCACAGTATTTAAATCATTTTATCTTAACTGTTTCTACTATGTTCTTACGTATATAGTTTGGAAAAACCTAGAGTGACATAACCAAAGATGCAGCACTGCAAGATAGAAAGTGAGGCATTTCCCTTGTAAAGACACAATTGAGAGGTAGAATTTAAACTAAAAGGGCATCCAGTAAACTGCATTTTCAAGTATGAGCAAGAGCTTCCTTTTCTATTGAACATTATTTTAGCAACCAAACAAAGATTCATAGCAAATGGTAAACTAATACAACCCATCTACATTTGACAGTTTAAAATAAAATGCACATTGTTAAAAGTTTAAATGCGAGGCAGAACGTAAAACACACTCATGAGAAGAGTGGAAAATCATACATCTGTGTCCTCATTATCATCGACATCATCTATCCTGGATTGTCTTTCCAACAACTTCTTCAACTCTTTTCCAGATATGCTTAGACCTTCACCTTCCTCTTCGTTACTTTCATCTTCATCCTGCAATATCCAAATGTAAATGACACAATACTCAAATATAATCTTAACGCACTAAACAATATCATTTCACCTACAATTTTGGAAGGAAAAAAAAACCAGTTGAGGTTGCAAGAGTTATCAGCTGGCCCTCAAAGAGACTAAAGGCATACACCATAAGGAGTCCAGATAGCCCTGAACTAACCAGATTTTTGTGACTTCAATGAAGTGCACAAATATTTTGTAACCCCTTTTAGGCCAAGCTCTGCTGCTATAGTATATCCAGGTGTAGTCCTTTGTCAAATTGATATTGAAATTCGGCACTTGGAAGCTACTTAAGATTCAATTGTTATTGCCATGATTTTGCAAACACGGAACACTTTAAAGGCCTGCTGTACTAATGCTAATTTAGTCCGTCTTCAGTTTCAAAAGGATAACAAAAAAAGGGTTTTACCGTTTTTGAGTAGGTTTGCAGTTTGTAACCTAGTCTAAGACTCCAAACTTGTATAGTTGAAGGAAAGAACTTGGGTAGAGATAAGGTTTTTCCATTCTTCGATAGTTCCAAAACAAGCCAGAATCCCGCTGGGCCATATTCAAAAATATGATTTCCTTCATGACAGAAGGATCCTGAAACCGTTTTGGGGCAATTTTAAGCTCTATTTCACCTTAATATCTATCAATACTCAGTGTTCCTCCTAATGTTGATCTATACAGTACACATCAACTGGGAGCTCATGAGCCATCTTACTACTACAACTATAATGCACCTTTACATGGAAAATTCATCCAGATTGGAATTCATTCTTAGTATTCACTACTAGTACAAGCTACCTTTGTTTAATTGCAGTAGGTTGGTGCTTCTTGAGCGCCTGATTGAAATCCTCTGTACACTCCTAGGTAAATCCTCAATGCCCCTCAACCCTTCCTAACTGAAGCAGAATTCCAGAAGCACCAACCGAATACAGCTAAAGGAAGAAGGGCAGCTAGCACAATGCAATCCAAGTTGAAGCCCTTTTAAAAACTCGATAAAAAGTGTACATTGTTTGTGTCAGAAGTACCAGATATTCAACAGGCTCATCAATACTATGGCTTCATCCACCTCATTTCTCTTTGTCGAGGGATGGTGAGCTTAATCATTCTTTGTTCTCTAGTTGTTGACCTAAACTCGCTTCTAAGTTTTATTTATTTTACTTAACTAGGCCTCCATGCAGTCCATTGATCACTTCTGGTCATTGAAGACTAACATATCAAAGTGATTAATGAATACAGGAATCTATGGTTCAAGTTCATAAGAACAAACTTTTGGGAATTGGATGCAAAGCAAGGCCATGCTGTTGGAATTCTTGAGCAACTACATTCATCCTCTACATCAACAAACCTTGAGCACATCCATGGCTTCAAGAGGGTGTTGGTAAGAGAGTTTTGTTGTTCTCTTATTGCTTAGTTTACATTTTTTTTCGCTCTAATGGAAGTGCAGCTAGATGTAGAATATGAACTTATGCATAATTCTATTGTTTTATTTTACACTTAGTGTGCACAATAAACGTAAATGAAAATCCAACAGAATTTTTCAAAAATATCTAATCATGGAAAAATAGTTGTAGACAACTAAATTTTAGCCAAATTCGTCTATATAAGCAGAATTCACGACATCCTAAAGAAAAAATACTTCTGCATAAAACTCAACCTGCTTAGTTCCTGGCAGAACTGGAACTTCAGAATCTGATTCATCTTCATCTTCAGCTTCACTTCCAACTGCTTCATCATCGTCTGTAAATACTTCTTCATGCTCCCAATCATCACCTGATGAAAAAGGTAAGCAATATCAAATAAATTATAGATTGAAGTCCAAGCTCAAGATTTTTCAGCCAAATCAACAAATGAGCGAGATTTGAAGAGTGTACAGGCAAAAGATAGAGATTAGCTAAAGGTATTCTTTAACTCAGCTATTAACCTCTATACTTTATAAAGACCAACTTGCCTTTTCCTATGTCATCATCATCATCATCTGCATCGAAGCCAACTCCTCTCACCTCTTCCTCATCGTCATCACCAACTCTTTTGTTTAGGCCAACCCTACTTTGTCTCTCTTCCTCTTCATCCTCATTCTCCTCTTCTCTTTCAGAAAGAACGTCGTCATTGGCTTCATCATCACCCTTTTTGCGCCCACTCCCAGCACTACCTTCAAGATGCTCTAGTTTGCCACCTTTAGCAGCGCCACTGTTTGCTATTTTCATCATCCATCTAGAAAATCCTTCAGCAGCTCTCTTTCGGTTTTTCATTTTCTCCTCTGCTTCCTCCAAAGAGAACTGTTTGTATTTAACCACTTTGCTAAAACTATACCTGCCAGAAGTTTTATTCCAACAATTAACACACAAGCTATACACGACAGATTTGGACTTTACAAAGTATAACGGCACCAAAGTTGTATCCGTGATAAATTTGTATAAGCAATTAGTTCCCTCCACTAAAACTTGAAATAAGAGGTCGACAACCTACAACTATTTAGCCACTTGAATATTTAAAAAATATTAAACTTTAAACAGACAAATAGATGTTCAATATGAAGAGACAGAAGAAGTAACTATACCATTCATCAACAGGAATAGCAAGAAATTCTCTTGCATGGTTCACCAATATGTAGTAAGTCCCCTGCTGTGAACCCTCAAGTTTCCCTTGATACTCTTGTTTACCAGACTCATCTTCTATTATCCATGGCTTATTTTTGTATTTTTCCTGACCAAAGTAGTGTATAAGTATATGGCTGAATAGGATACAATGCAAAATAAAACTCAAATTCAGAGGCATACACCCATATCGCATGAAACTAAAAAATCTCTTGATATTTAAAATACTGAAGGGATAAACATATCTCATAAACTCAAGATTTCATCAATACTTTGTTCTGTCATGTATCAAGGTGAGAAGTAATACCCTCATAGCATCTGTTAGCTGGGGACCCTTGAGACCTTCCTTATGCATAAATAACTTTGCAGCAGAACCTTTCTTCTTAAACAAATCTGGAAAACCATCTTTAAAGGTTCCAATAGAAAAATGTTTATTATGAATGTTACCTGCTCGGACATTATACTCCTGCACAACATTCTCATGAATTCATTATATCAAATATTGTCCCTTTCGACTGAATCTAACAGTTTTCAACACCTAATTTCAATTCCTACAATAAAAATTGGCTTCACAGCACATAAAAAGAAGCAACAGCATGAGTGATCAGTACCGCAAAGAAATAGTTTGTTAAACTTAGTTAGCTTTCAACGCTTTTTATCTTCCATGTGAGAGTAACCAACATAAAATAGAATACTCAACAGACTTAACAGCGAATTTTATGTTTATGTTTCAACATTTTCCTGCAGGAAATATGTCTTAAATAGTATGCAACTTACACGAATTAAACTTGTAACAGGGTTCCTGCAAGTAATGCAAACTGCTTTTGTTTCTGCCATATGTTTTCCACAAGGCAGGCATATTGTCATATGCTTGCAGTTACTTCCATATAAGTTTGATTTCGCCCCACATCTCTCGCACAACGATTTTAGCACAAGGTCTCCAGACATGATGGCAGTAAAACTTGTGCCTTGCGAAGTGGATTAACAGTATCTCTGAAAGGAAAAAAATTGAAAAATTAAGGATGATAATATAACAAATATTTAAATCCTACAATAAACTGAATGAGCGCAACATATGGAAAGCAAAGATCTTACATAACTTTACCAGTCATTGTACTCTGCTCAAAACCAGTCAACAAACAACTTGAGAGTGGGAGTTTGTAATTTTGAAAAAAATGTTCAATACTTGGTCAAGCAGGAGTCTCATGACTACTTACAACAGAGAAATACTCCTATTCAGAAAAGACAGCACACAAATACTTGTAAAATCCGTCAACTCTTCAGCAGACAACATACCAGAAAGTGCCACACACAAAACATAAAAACCTGCAGATAAAATGACCTATCTATGGCCAAGTAATCGGCTTGCTTTGAATGGCGACTGCAAGAGAAAAATGCTAAGAAAACAAACTATAAGACGTACTGAAACGGACTTGCACGACTATCATCCTACTCCCCTGTCTCTTGCGGGCTTCTACCTACCTCTAGCAATAAGCTCTTCTCATTTAAACAAGACTGCATTGACCAACTCCACGGCTCCTCATTCATGGAGAAATAAAGATTAGAACAAAAATAGTCGATTGCCAGTCCAGACGCCATTACCAAACCCTCGGTAAGCATATGCAACGCTTAAAATTAATGGAGCAGTCAGAACTAATAGACGTTGCCCGCTGGAAGGGAGGTCGGCTAAGGTGCTCCTGCGTCAAAATGGTACTGGATTCAACTTAAAAGCATTGATGCTTTAGACAATCAGACATTGTTCTAGCCATTATAGCATTACACAAACTTTACAATGAGTACTTGGGCGCAGAACTTCCGTAGGACAGCTCTGCTACATTGTAGGATCAAAAGATGTCTTGCAAGATCCTATGAAGATAAGAGGCAAGCAAGGGTCACTCTACTTAAGCATTGCTAGGTCACAATACCTTAATTGAATTAAAAGCACACAATATCCTCCAATGGTGAGCCTGCAGCATAATGGCTCTATTTTTTATGATTCAGTACTATGGTAGTATTGTGATACTAATTCCATTCCTGAGGATTATGCAGTGCATTTTATACTGAATATGTGCATAAACAGACCCATTGAGAATTTTCCCATGAAATTAAAGCCAAAGTAATTGAGATTGGAACTACAATACCAACATTGAGAAAAGGTGGCGTGCATGACAAAGTCTACCGAGCTTTATTTAAGCAAGTATGTGTACTGAAAATCACAGGATTTTTTTTTCAGTGAAAGAAAAAGAGTGCGTACCAGCTACACCAACTCAAAAACTGAAACACCATTAAAGCCTACTGAAAGCTTCACATATATTAAAACATATTTCACTGTAAAAAATGAAATGGGCATTTAAAAGAAAATAAAATTGTCTTGACAACAAAACTGGTTGAAGATAAAGAAGATAATCAAATTCACAATGTCTGTTACAGCAAGCTAGTTTTTATAAACATGGTAATCTCCTTACCATTCCATGGTAAAAACACTGTAAACAATGGAAAAACAAAATTGTGACAAAAAAAATGCAGAGGCTACATGGTGAGAAATAAATTATTGGTAGGAAGCTCTTGTTCTGCGTTGAAAATGTATGTTTTCGACCGTTTGAAGTATGAAATTTAGTTTGAGATATGAAATATTGTTTATGTAAATGGATGCACCTCCCTGTATATGCGAATGAGAAGACAATCTTAATTTGAAAGCTTTTTATTTTAAAATATAATAATTATAATTAGAAAATCAATTTTTAGAATTTATTATCTAATGTACATGTTAAGAAGTCTATGCACTTTGTTTAGTTTTGTTTACATATAGTATTGTATTATTTATATTATGTAAATTAAGATGTATTTGCTATGAAATTAAAAGTGGCATCAATATTTTTTTGTCAAATTTCTTGACTATTATTAGAAATAAGGTTGTAGTGTTAAAAGGTGTTTAGATTGAATTTAGATTTGATATGGAGGAGATTTTAGAGAAGAGATTCTTATGAACAAAGGTCCTCCTTCCCATTTCTATAGTGAAATTTGAAGATTAGTTTCTTTGGGCTCTTTCTAAGATTTTGAAAAATGATTTTTAATTCTCATGAATTAGTGGTCTCGAAGGTGGTGGTTAAAGGAGCCATTAGTGTCTTTAGTTTCTAAGTTTTAGAAACTCTATTTGTCTACCCTACTCATTTGTTGTACTATGAGAATCTTTGAGGGTGTGGAGTGACATAGTATCTTGTGAGGGTTGCCAATATGTAATTGGCTATTCTACAAAGCTCTATTAGTGGTGGATCTAGCAACACCATTCGTTTTCTGTAGAGTGGTTTAGGCTTCTTCAAATAGGTCGACATTTTGCTTCTTTTATAGATTGTCTATAAGCAAAGTAGGCTAATCAATTGATTTTTATTTGAGTAAACATTTGTAATATGATAAAAAAAGACCTATTTATCTTATTTTCAAATTTAAGCTTATGTTCATTATCATGTGATCTATGTTTATATTTATAATTATTAGCTTTAAAATTATCTTGCTAATAATTTATAAGATAATAAGCCACCCAACATAAAAAATATTTTAAAGGAATTATTAATAATTATGTATTTTAAAATTCTCTTAAATTTATTTTGATAATAGTTTTTATATAGCAATTTGTATACAAATAAAAATAATAATATAATGAAAAAAATATTTTTCATTTATAAAATAGGAAAGGGGAGGTGAAATAAGTAAATATATCATCCCCATTGATATTGGGATCATAGTATATTAGATTAGATATATGTTGTTGAAGATCAAGCCATCAAGCTAATGTTAAAATAGTTTGAGAATGTATATATGAATATTTTTTAAGTATAGATATATAGGAAGGTGATTTTTTAAAATATTTTTCAGTCTCAAAATAAGAGAGGCGAGGCCAAGCAAACATACTCAACCACAACCAATCAACCATTATGTTATTAGGAAGGCCACTTCCATTATGACATGAACTTAACATACAAGAACCTTTATAATTTTGATAGGATTTATTAATGGAATTGTTTAGCTCATAAATTACTTATATGTAATCTCTAAACCAAAAAAATCAATTATCGTTATATCTAATTGAGGGACTAGGGATGGATTAGGATGCATTAAAACATTATTTTTTTCACTATAGCCTTATTAGTTGTGATTATTAATTCAAATAAGTAAATTTAATGAATTCTTGAACAAGTCAAATAAAAAAACTAAATCATATGATATCACATGGATACACCGAAAAATTATGACTTAATGCACAAATACTATACTAATTATATTTATTTTTAATTTATGATGTCTTTTTGGTATCTTGAATTAAAATAACATAACCAAATGTGTCAAACACATGAAGCCACATATGTTTCCCCATGCTAATAGCATTGTCTATATTACTCATACTCTTGTGGCAAAAGTTAGTGATACAATTAAGAAATTGATGGATACCTCTCTTCACATGGAAGAAGATTTTTGTGGATGGTGAAAAATGATTGTGTGGAACATCACATAGGTAGGTTCACTCAATTTTCAAGGGAGAAGCACATAATGGTAGACTATGGTGTTTATTTGCTAAGGTGGGGTTTGATATTGTCTTGCAAATTATTGAAGGGGAGTTGTGGTTACGATTCTAATGTGGATAGGAAGGTCATTAGCTACCATGCTTGTTCATTGTGAAGAGGTGAAAGGTGTTTATCCTTCACTCCTCTAGTTCTATCAATTCCTCTAGAAGCACTAGTTCTCTTGCATAAAACTTCCCTTGTACACCTTTCTTCATTAGGTCATTGGATATCCCTTAGGATCTCCACTTGCTCTTAGGATTGCTCTTTAATCTATGGTCTTTCTTCAAATTAGTAGTCCATTTCTCAAATTTCACTCAACACTACCTCAATTCAATCTTCCTGAATTTTAGGACACATTGAACGTAAAATTTCAAGTGAAGAAAAATGAAGATCAAAAGAGGTGTTCAAGTGCTTATGTTTTCCTTTATTTGTGTTTGCTAGTTCGATCATTTCATGATTGATTCGTTGGGCAATTGATTAGTTGAGCTTATTTTACATTGAGTTGCTTGATATTTGTTAGGTGCATTGTGTATTATTGAGAGCTTTTTCCTTTTTTATTTTTGTGTGTTTTCATAGTTTGATGATGATTATTTAGATGGACTAATCTAAATGTATGTAAACTAAAATTTATTCTATTTTTAGTATTTATGGAAACAAGATGTGATTTAATTAATCTACCCTTTTTTTTTTGTATTTTTAGACGAATGTACCTAAATGGATTTGTATTTAGAATACAATTTTTATGTTCATTTTATTGTGTTTTCTTGTGAAAGTGAAATTATCTCTAGAATTGTTTTGGTAAGTTATGGTGAAAATGTTGATATCTCTCAAATTTTGAGTTTGTTTTGTAATTCAAGGATAATGTAAATAAACTAATCTAAATCTATTTCTACTAGAACAAATAAAATTCCTAAATCTAATCCAAGAAAACATAAATAAATGTTACTTCTCTTAAGAAATCTAGTGATTATCTAATTACTCATCAAACTATTTTTTTCAACAAAAATCTAGTTTAAATCAAGGAATCTATAATGTGAAGTAACTTTGAAAAGCCTATTTTTTTGCTGTACATTCTCTAATGGTTTAGATTCTATATCTTATTTTCCAACAATGGGTGCTCCTCCTTGGTAGTAGTGTAAAGATAAAGAAGAATTAGATCTAGGGAAAATTGAACCATGGATGTAAAGAAAAGAAAAGATTTGATGCTTCTATGTAAAAATTGGGAATAACAATTAATTTTTTTATGTTGATCACTATTTAAACCTAAAATATTAGGTCCCTATCATTAAATGTGTGGTCATATTAACTTATTTTCATTAAGGTTGTAAATGCTCAAAATCATATGGACCAAGATCAGAGTTCAATAATGATCCAACTCATGATCCACATGACTTACAACCTATCTCTTTTTCACAATTTTTTATTTAATGATAATTTGTTTATATTCTTAGTACCCCTCTTAGCCTCTTTTACACCTCTTACAACCCTTGGTCCAACTTCTGTGTTCTCATGATATTCAAAACCTTCAATTGTAGGGTCACCCAAGAAACTTTAAGGTTGCCCAAGTGGCCTAGTTTAAGCTATCTAGGGTTCCTCAAGTGACTTTAGATGCATATTTTTTTTGGTTTTAATCATCTTGACACCTTTCTTATTTTTTTATTGTGAATTGATTATAATCAATGTCTAGAATGCAGCAACCAAATTCATTCAGCTTTCTGCAAGAAGATTAGAAAATTTTGTCTCTTTGGAGACCCCATTTCTAGCGGCTATGGTTGATTCTCCTTTCTAGTGCTTCGTAAAAGATTGATATAAGATAATGAGGGTTTGGAGAAGGGAAGTGCTGTAATGGACTGCTGTAGTAGTTTTGATACGGCAGCATACTTCTTATTCTTTTCTTCACACTTCACGGTTATTGGTCCAAAGGAGATTGTGTGTCATCAAGCACAGGATACATTGTCAGGGGTCATTTGTGGAGGAGCCTAACGTTTCAGATCTCTAAATTCTGCAAATTTCCTGAGTCTAAAAGAAGAAAACACAAATTTAAGTCACCAAGATCCCTTGGTGAATGGTTGCTGCTATGATTGGCTATAGTAGTACATTGTTCGCTGCTGTTGTAATGATGCTGCTGTTCCAATGATATTGTCCATGCTGTGTCTGGCTAACAGTCTGCTTCAGTTCATCTGTAATTTTCGATGATGGATCATTGAGTGTGATCCGAAACGTTGATAAAAAAATATACACAGTTGAATCTAAAGACTAAATATTGTAACTTCATAGACTGTGGAAAACTCATAAGGACTTATTTTTTAATAAAACTTTTTTCAATTTTTTTTTTAAAACCACTGGCTATAAAAAATAGATAAAAAAAAAACACCCACACATAAATTTATGCGGTAAAATAGTGGCACCAGTCATACCAATTCCTTAGAAAAAATCCTTCAATCATCATATCAATTACAGTAAACTATTAATCCAAATAAAACTTTTGACAGACATACGACACATATTCTGCTATTTGGAATATGAACAGAAATGATAAAAGAACATCTGGAATTGTTTCTTACAGTGGCCAAGTGTTTGTAACTGTAAAGACTCGCAGTTCCAAGGCTGGCGAAGAAGGGAATGACAAATTTGTTTCCTTGGAAGAAATGGGTAATGAAAAGCACTTGTTCGTGTTTGTCTAAATGGATTTACCTTTGCTTTTATAGGTTTTCCTCATCTGGATGTTGGAATTACATATAGAGCCGACCTGCATATGGTATTTGAGAAAAAAGAAAAACAAACAGTAAGTGAAAAATAGTGAAAGGGTTCTCTGGGCATTGCAGGTGTTTATGTTTCTGCAGGGAACTAAAACGGTCTTGTCCACTGGAATTTAATGGACAAAATTAAATTAGAATAAATTTTAGATTTTTGAAAAGGTGTTGAGAATGATAAATATGTTAATATAGATTGAGATAATTGAATTGATTGAAATGAAAATAGAGAGTTTATTTGGTGTAAAGCATGATGTCATTTTTAATCGTTTTGAATGGATGGGAAACTAGAATTCAAAATAAGATTTTTGAGAGATGAATTTTGAGATTTCAAATGTTTGTGATTAGGTTATACCAATGGTTCTATTCTTGGATGGTTTTGTTTCTATATGATTTTATTTATTGTTGAATTTTGGTTTTGGGATCTTTAGAATTTGTTCATTTATGTTTGAGAATTAAAAGGGATTGTTATTGATAGAGGAATGGCCATTAGCTTTCTTAATAGCAATATAACTCGTGGAAGATGTAAGATGATTATTGACACACAAAATAGAGAATGTAATATGTAAATGCATCTAAGATTGACATTGACAATGAGTTATGACAAAAGTAAAAAAATATAAGCTACTAATGGTTGACAATCTTTTTCAATGATCAAATGATCCAAGATGATGCCTTTAAATATGAGCCTTAGACACACAATTTGAGACTTTTGGTGTGCAAGTTGATGTGTGTGGATGTGTATGAAAATGAGAGATAAAAAAGTGGCCAATAAAGTGCATTTTTAGCTATAACATGAATGCTTTGTTAAATGTGAATAATCCTTAATATTTATGTATTATGGCTTCACATTTAATGAGCCATAACACATACACATTATACTAAACTTTTAGTTTTTTTTGGTGTGCTTTAAATAACTCTTGCACATTATGCATGTTATAGTTCACCTTTATAAAAATCTTGCCCCATAGACTTGGACCTCCATTTTGTCTCTCAAATTCATCTATTATGCATAAAATAACATATTCAAAGTTTATCCTTGTTAGCTTTACATGTTTTACACTAAAATTCCATAAAACCACCACAAAAATGATAGATTGATTTTTAGTTTTCTAACCATATAATTCTTTTCATAGTTTGAATAAATTAAGATATTTATGTTTTTTTTTTTAACGTTGTCTTCATATGCACCTTAAATATGTATGCATTTGTTTTTTATTCAAATATGATTTTTTTTTTTATCTACAATTATTCTACACATCATTCTCTACACTTCTATTTTGTGCATTTTCAATTAATTTGTGAAATTTAATGATGTACACATTTAGTAATCAATTTTTAAAATACATTCACTTTGAATTAAAAATCTAATTAAAAATATAAAAAAATTGTAACTTGTAATACTTTGTTTTAACTATCTTTGCATTAATTAGTTCTAAAAATAAACAGAACAAATAAAGGGCAAGGAGGGACACACATTAGATGCTATATTATATCTTAGTGATAAAAACATGAGCATTTTTATGTGGGCTTAACCTATTTTAAAGTAGTCTTAATAGTTTAGAAACTAAATTTAGAGAACTATGATTTTTATTCTTATCGAATCTCCAAAATTTGAGTGTATACATCTCAAATTACTCATCAAAGTTTAGGGTTTTCTGATTTTAAAAAGGACCATTTTAATTCCCATTTCCATACACTTACCCAAGTAATAATCATATTCCTACAATGTGGCATAGGAAAATATATATTTGAATTTCAAAATTGGAGGACTAGATTACACATGAATTGGATGATATATGGGCATGGCCTAGTCTATCGAGGCAAAAACCTTAAAAAATGGGCCAATATTTATTTGAATTGAGGGAGTTAATAGATAAGAATGATGGTTCAAGATTATAGTCAACTAGTGTACCAAAAAGGAAAATTGGTACCAAAACTAGTCGTGATAAATAATTTATCAAATTAAGCTTGTAGAAAATTACTAGAATTAGAAATTTAATTTTCTCTTACTTTTTTGACCAAATTCAATATCTAAGAGGATTAGAATGTTTTATTAAATTAAAAAATAAATACAAAGGTAAGTATAATTCACCACATAATCTACTTATATTTTATCAAAAAAAATAAAATTGAAGGGGGGAAAACCAACTTAGTAGTGACAATTGCACATCTACATAAATATTATTATCCACCAAATACCAAGTACAAAAGTTAGATATAACTAATAGCTTATCTAATGGTTCACTATCAAGCTTTGAATGAATTCTACAACCAATTTCTCCTAATTTTGATTACTAAAACACTCACAAATGCCTCCAATGATATAACACAAACCTCCTCATTCATTTATAAAGATGTTCAAAGTATCCCCTTCGTCCACTAGAAGGACCTAAAATCATAATTGGAATAAGAAAGAGAATTTTTGTTTCAAATTTTAGATTTCATGTACAATCTATGAAAATATCAATTCATGCAATGGTTTCATTTTTGCATGGTAATTACAAAATCAATGTAGTGTTTAAAATATGCCAGGATGGTAACACATTTACCCTTTAATAGAATTAGTTGTTTTGTAATCCTCTCATATAGGAATTTATGGTTTTATTTTGTGAATAAAATTGAAGTGTTTTTTGCTACTCATTTTTTCTAGAAAACTTCATACTGATGAAGATTTTACATTTCTAAATCCTTATAGATCATAAACTCCTTCTTAGAGAGGATTTTCATCCCACAACATATCAATGATGTACTAAGTGGAGGAAGAGTTCACCCAAATTGTCCTTGGAGCACCATTTTTCTTGCTTCACCATTTCCTCCTTAACTTCCATTTTTTATAATTTTCAAGTTCCATTATGGGTCTCATTTATTTCCATTGTGGAATTACATCTTTTAGAATCATTTCTTGGATATCAACACTCAAGTCCTTCAATGAAGTTAGTACTTGATCTTGTACTTCTGCCAATGTATATGTTTATTAAAAAAAATTATTCATATTTCACCATCAAATGCATCTTCACAAAAGGGGTATATTAAGTTTAAAAACATTCTCTTTAATAAATTATAAGATGATTTTTTTTAATATCAGAAATAATTATTTTCTTAGCTTTTTCATGAAACCTTTCCTTACCTAGGGACACCATACCTTATCTCCAACATTATGTTGTAGAGAAAAATGGTGATGAATAACAATGATGGTATAACCATAAAGTGTACAAATCTATTTAACCTATTAGAGGTGCCTTGATTAACCATTAAAATTAAAATAGAACATGGATAATTATGTAAAACAATAATAAGAAATCATCAAACACATGTGACACTAAATACATGTTGAGAAACTCTTTAAAGAAATATCCACCACTAAAGAGATATTGAGTTTCTATTAATCAAGTAAAAAAAGTACATGAATACAACTCATACAATCTTTTTTAGTTTGAAAAATTATGATCTAGTATGGGAGTATAGTTTGTGAAATAACCATACTTCCTCAATAGTACATCAATACAACTTATACAATCTTCTTTAGTTTGAAAAAATTATGGTAGTATCAGAGTATATAGTTTGTGAAATAACCATACTTCCTCCTTACTGAGACCTCAATATATGGACTTAAGGAGGCTAAAAAACCATCATAAGCAATACCATGTGGTACAAATTCTCACAACCCACTACATGAGACTATTTTTGGATATAGAAAGTAAATTCTCTTACACATTGATGTGTCATAGATTCTATTATAACATGCAACTAAGCCTACTTTCCCATTTCTAGGCACTCTATGAGTGCATTAATTTGTATTTTCATTGCATAGCTTGAAAAAATGCTCCATTACTCATAATATTTGACCTCCTTTTTTAACTCATGTTAGTTAATGCCATTAAAAAATATCACATAATTTAAATAATAATAAAATATCCCTTCCCTCCTCATGGGCATTCAAATTACCCATTCCAAGAAAGTGGAGACCGAACAATATGCATTAGTATTACAATTTAATATCACACTATCCTAACTTTCTCTCACTTGATATTATACATCAAAATGACATAAAAATAAACCATAAAATGAAATAGGTACATGATACAAGGCCCATGTACTCTTGACACCAAGAGAACTTATTGTCCTAACTAGTTTTGTACGTGAATCTGCAACATTAATCAAAATGTCAAATTTATAAACCATGAACTTACCACCCTCCATCATCTTGCAAACAAGGTGATAGTGAACATAAATATGATTCATACACACATAATACATGATATTCTTGACCAAACATATATCACTTTGACTATCATATATAATCTTAACCACCTTGTAATCAAAGCCAACTCCTAAACATAGTCTTTATATCCAAATTACCTCTTTATAGTCATATATAGTACCCATATAATTTTATTTGATAGTAGACAAAGAAATTATGGGATTTATCTAATTCATCTAGCTGATAGCACCACCAAATAGAGAAAACATATAGCCACTAGTTGAGCTCTAATTATCCTTGTCACTTGCCCAATTTGTATCAATAAATCTATGTATGTCCAATATATATCCACATCATTAGAACCATGATAACATACAAATTAATTAGAAGTTTCTTAAAAATATGTAAATACCCTCTTAACAAAAGTCCAATATAGTTTACCACTATTAGATGTAAACCTACTAAAAACTCTCAGTACTTGGGTAATATTGGGTCTAGTGCAACTTTAACATACATAAAACATCACTAGCATAATGCACATTATACACATCCTTAAAATAATCATCTAACTTAGGATGCATATCCAATAAGATATTAATTCCTACATGTAAATGAATACTCACTATTTTATAATTGTGCATAACAAACTGCCACAAAATAGTGTCATACTTATTCTAATTGGCTAAATATTTTTTGAACTCAATCCACATTGATTTCTATTGCTAATATTTTTCAATTTTCCCTAGATTCTTCATATAAATTGCAACAAAAAGGTAAGAACTTAAGCTTGTTGAATGAACAAGACAACTGAGAGGGGGGGTGAATCAGTTGTACCTTAAACCTTTAAAAACCCTCATTAACATTCAAATCCACATTCATATATTAAACCCTTAATCTGTTATGATGATTGAACATGAAAAGAAAATAACATAAACTGAAGCAACTTTAACGTCATGCACAAGAGAATACTAGATTTATGTGCAAAACCCAAGGAGGGAAAACAATGGTGAGAATTAGCTCACAATATAAGTAATTGCAAAATTGATTACAAAGGCTCATTGCTAGAAGGGGAACACTGCCCTGAAAGGCTCATAGCCAAGGCTTACTTCCATAATAGAAAAAAGAAGATAAAGAAGAAATTTTACACAGAGAACATGATATCAATGCAACAAAGAATCCACCACTATAGCTCCAACTCTTTGCAGTCTATTTGAATGATTGCAAACACCTTCTTCTCACTACATCTAGTAATCCAATACTTGAAAGCTCACACTGCACTTCACAATTTCACACCTTACAACTTTGCAATTCACATTATTCACATCACACACTTCGTACCTCTCATCCCTAAAAAAATCAACTCATATTTTTACCTATTTCAACCTTGAAACCTTTCTCTAAGGTCAGCTATGCACCTCAAACATGAAAATTTAAATTAGGTCAATGCCAAAACACTTCCATTCCGGATAGAAAAGAAGGCATACCACATCAAAACTCAATTGGGACCCAAATCAACAACACTACTCAACCACATGCTTCCTTAAACAATATGTATCCTTCGCATGTAGTGTAAACACTAGGTCAACCATTACCCATGCAAACACCATTAAGCATTTAAGTACACGCTTCCTCAAACCCAAGGATGACTTGTGAACCACACACCATGCTTGAACATGATCTAGAATACTCAAAAAACACCCTAAAATCCAACAAACTCCTTCACAACAAATTTCACCTAAAGAATGTACAAGACCAGTACACTCAAACCGCTTTGCCATACACTGTAACCCTAAAAACCATCTTTCAAAGCACAAAACCTCAAACCCTCTTGAATGAGGTAGAATACCAACACCATCAATACAAATTTAGAATTGCAATACCTGAAACACAACTATGGGGAAATGCGGAGCAAAGACATTTCTCCCAGACACCTCTGTAACACATAGTTCATACTCTGATGAACACAACTTCCATTGTACATTAATCTAGCACAAAAACTCTTGAATAAAACACCTCTGACAACTTCTCACCAATATATCTGAACCACATGAGCATATCTTCAACCAAGAAGAAATGCGGAGAAAAACTAGAACATCTCTCTATAATCCAAAACAACACTGCAACACATTGTTCCCTCATTTTATAAAATTTTCTCAAAATCACTTGGAAACCAAGCAATAGAGACATATCCACATCATCTTCAACACTACTACATCCATAGATAGAAGGTTATCAAAGAAATACTAGAGGTTAACACCAGTAGCTTAACTCATTACAACATAATGCAACAAATCAAAGCATAGACAACACCAACTGTTCATCTTCAACACTAATCTTTGGATGATCCCACAAAACTAGTTTACAATTTCATTAAGGAAGGAAAATTGAAAAAAAACCCCCATGAATAAAATTTTGGGTTTTAGGGGGTTCACATGAAGGGCGGGTTTGTTCTAACCCAAAAGGGGTTTCCTTGAACCCCCCTTCGAGCGGACCCTCTTTAATGATGGGATCCATTTTTTGCATGTTTTCGAGAATGGAAACAAAGGGAAATTTTGAAAAAAGAGTGGTTCGCTTGAACCCCCCTTTGAGCGAACTCCCCTTGGCTCGAAAGGTCAAGGGGGGTTCACTTGAAGGGGGGTTTGAGTGCACCCCCTTTTTTTCCCTTCTCCCCTTCTTGCACCAAATTTCTACAAAAAATTTCCTTTCAAAGCTTGGGTTGATGATGAAAATGGAGGAAACTTCACAAACACAACTGGATGATGGTAGTCCTTGGAACGAGCTATCCATCGAATATAATTTTAATATATTTTGGTTTTATTATGTATTTTTTTTAGTTTAATTAAACGCAGGTTTTTCACTAAAAATCAAGCTCTCTATTTTGCACATGTGGAAAAATAGTAGATTATCAATTTTTTTTTGAAAAATATGTTCGAGCTAGGTATTGATGTCTTGATCCAGTTAAAAAAATGAATTTCATTACATACAAAAAAATTTATGTAGTTTACAGTTCGCTTATGTCTGAATTGTAATTGGTTTGACTTCAAAACTTGATTAAGAAAAAAATATTCAATAAAACACTATGAAACCAAATGAACTTGTTAGATATCATAGTTACAAAGCTAAATTAAAAAAAAAGAAGAATTTTATCCTTCATAGAAAAAAAGTAATTTTTTTTACGGTGAGCATCACTCCTTAAAAATGGTGTTTACTAATAAAAACTAGTTTTCAAAGGAGATAAAAAAAGAAATGCAATCTGATTCAATTTTTTTTTGAACAAATATATTTAGAATCTACAAATAAAATGTCACAAATCACTAGTTCACATCATCTTCAAATTCCTCATTGTTTAGCAGCTATAGGTGCTCGAAAGTGAAGATTTACTTAAAAAAATTCAGTTCAATGTCCAATTTGGCCAACAATTGTAAGCCAGTATTGTGGGGTCACCCCTCCATCAACACATACAGTTGACACCAATGACAAAACAAGCTTGTTGAAATCAATGACAACACCAATCTGCACATACTTGCAACAATCTCCCCCTTTTTCATTGATGGCAACAAATGATGTGAAAAACCATCAAAAACACATCTCTGAACATACCTATTTCCTTTTCTCTTTACTCACTCTCCCCCTTACATGAATATCTCTTCAACTGACTTTCTCTTCCCCTTTATAGATATAATTTTTCACATGTTTCTTTCTCTCCTTGACAATTTGTTCCTTTTTCACATGACTCTCTCCCCCATTTGATATCAATGAGAAAGGATAAAGTGTTTTGCATTATTCCCCCCCTTTGACATTACACACCACTAATTGCAACAATCTTCAATACCACTACCTACTCCCTCTGAGACGTAGCCATCGACATCAGTCAAGAATAAAGGATGGATCTTGAGATCCACTGGACTAATGCATCACCTTATGCATCTAGTTCAAAGGAGGAGGGGTAATAACACCCAACTTGTCCTAGAGATACTCAAAAGTATCTTTAGGAAGAGCCTTAGTGAATATATAAGCAATTTGATCCTTTGTAGGCACATATTCAAGCTTCACTTCATTCTCCATAACCTTCTCTCTTAGAAAGTGATATCTGATTAAAATATGGTTTTTCCTTGAATGCATCACTGGGTATTTTGAGATATTGATTGCACTTGTATTATCACAAAAGATAGAAATAGGATCATCATACACCACTCTAATATCCTTTAATGTTTGCCTCATCCACAACACTTGTGTGCAACAAGATGCTACTACAATGTACTCAGCCTCTATAATAGATAAAGAAATTGAATCTTGTTTCTTGATCAACCATGATACTAATCTACAACCAAGAAAGAATGCACCACCACTTGTCCTTTTTCTACCATCAACACAACCAACCCAATTTGCATCTGTGTAAGCACTTAAGGTGAAATCAGTATCCTTTGGATACCATAGGCCATAATCCGGAGTGCCCTTTAAATATCTAAATATCCTCTTTATTGCTGAAACATGTGAATCTTTGGGGTCTTCTTGAAATCTAGCCACAAGAAAAACTACATGCATGATATCTAGTCTAGTAGTAGTTAGATATAGCAGTCCACCAATCATAGATCTGCACTTTCTCTAATCATCCTTAAGGGATTCATCATCCTTGCTCAGTTTGCAACTAGTAACCATAGGAGTACATACCGGTTGGAGTCTTCCATTCCAAACTTATTCAATATTTCTTTGACATACTTTGACTGTGAAATGAATATGCCTTTATCTGTTTGATTAATTTGTAGCTTAAGGAAGAAATTCATCTCCCCAAACATAGAAATCTCAAACTCTTTCTGCATCTTTTCTACAAACTTCTTACACATAGCTTCATTTCCTCCAAAAATTATGTCATCAACATACACAACCACAATCAAGATTTGATCTTTCTCAACTTCTAAGTATAAATTACTATCTGCGGTGCCTTTATTGAATCCTTACTGTATCAAATACTTGTCCAACCTTGCATACCAAGCTCTAGGAGCTTGCTTCAACCCATATAAATCCTTCTTCGACCTACAAACCATATCTGGTTTATCTGATAACTAAAATCCTTCCGGTTGTTCCATGTAGACTTCTTCCAATTCTCCATTCAAGAAAGCAAACTTCACATCCATTTGATAAATTTTAAAGTCCTTATGTGCTACAAATGCCAATAACATCATGATTTCTTCCATTCTAGCCACCAAAGCAAATGTCTCCTCAAAATCCATTCCTTCAACGTGTGAGTAACCCTTACACACAAGCCTTGCCTTGTTTCTTACCACTTCTCCATTCTCATTCAATTTGTTTCTAAATACCCACTTAGTACTGATTATGTTCTTGTTTGTAGGTCTTGGGACAAGTTCCCAAGTTTGATTCTTCTCAATCTACATAACTTATTCCATTGCCTTCATCTAATGTTCATCTTTACATGCCTCAATTACAGTTTTAGGTTCAACTTTAAAAAGTAAACACAAATTTACCTCTTCTTCAACAACTCTTCTTCTTGTCAACACACCTTTGCTTTTGTATCCAATGATCTATTCTTTGGAACAATTTTTCTACACATACTTAGGGGTTTTAGGGGTCTTTTCTGTAGCTTCTTCCTCTTCATTATGCACTTCCTATTCCTTAGATTTTTCTTCTTCTTCTTCTTCTTCTTCTTCTTCTTCTTCTCTGCAAGTAGGTTTCATCTGATTCATATCCCTCTATCACCACTGAATTCTACAAATCTTCATCAACTTTGACACCTGCACTCTCAACAATCCTTCTTAACCTTTTGTTGTAGCATTTGTAAGCTTTGATTTTAGTAGAATATCCAAGGAAGATACCTTCATTAGTCCTTGCATCAAACTTTCCTAAGTTTTCATCATCTCTTTTGATATAGCATTGCTTCAAAACACTCTAAAGTACTTGATAGTAGGGATCCTTCCGCACCACAACTCATATGGATTCTTTGTGCTATTTCCTTTTGCTTGAACTCTATTGAGTATGTAAAAAAAATTATGTATTGCTTCTCTCCAATAGTCTTTTGATAGGTTAGCTTCTTTCATCATAGTCCTTGCGGCTTCTTGAACAACCCTATTTTTTTATTCAACCACTCCATTTTGATGAGGAGTCCTAGGGGCAGACAAGTGCCTCATTATGCCATGATTCTCAGAAAACATGTTAAATTCATTGGAGGTGAATTCTCCACCTCTGCTAGACCTTAAGCATTTGATCTTCATATCCATCTCATTCTCAACTATAACTTTAAATGCTTTGAATCTATCTAGGGCTTCAAATTTTTCTCTAAGAAAAGCAACCCATGCAATTCTAGAATAATCATCAATCAAAAGCATGAAATACCTATTACCTTGAAGAATTATCACTCTTGTAGGACCACAAAGGTCTGTATGCACCAATTCCAACAATCCGATAGAAGATTGTTCTTTACCCTTGAAACTTCTTGTTTGTTTTCCAAACTGACAATCTTTGTAGACAACATTGATAGGCTTTGTAATCCTTGGTAGATCTCTCATTTCTTGAACTAAACTAATTTTAACCAAGTTATCAAAATTGATGTGACACATCCTCCTATTTCATAACTAGCTACATCATTAATCCGAGTCATAAAATAATGACCATCAACACCCTTGAGCTGATAAACATTTCAATATGTCCTCTTTCTAGCAACAATGACACTTTTGCACCCTTTTATAATCTCACATCCATTGTCCTGAAACATAAGATTATATCCTTTGCTACACATTTATCCAACACTCAAAAGGTTATGCCTTAAACCCTTGACATAGTAAACATCATCAGTATTATTCTTTCCATCAAAACTGATTGAACCTATTCCACAAATCTTAGCACCAAAATCATCACCAAATCTAACAAGTTCTCCATCATACTTTTCAAGTTTAAAAAACTTACTCTTGTCTCTGGTCATATGATTTGAGAAACCACCATCAATGGTCCAATAGTTCTTATCTTGTCTAGCATGAAATCATATACCAAAGTACCTTTAGTCTTATCTTTTGTCTGTGGAGCACTTTCCTTCACACATCTTTTAGAGTTAGTAGAAACAAATTCATATTTTAAATCCATGAACAAGAATTCATTATCATCATCATCTCCATAATCAGATTCATCATCATCTCCATAATCAGATTCATCATCATAGATACTTGCATCTTCTCCAACATAATAGATTTTCTTAATCATCTTACCTTAGTTTTCCTTATTCTTATTATTCACAATTATGTTTGGACATCTTGAAGTATAGTGACCTATTTGTCCACAACTGAAATATTTGAAAGGTAATTTACCTTTGTACTTACCAGTGCCCTTTTTCATCCTTCTCATAAAGTTAGCTTCTACATCATTAAGATCATCCTAATCTGAATCTTTAGTCTTCTTTGATTTACCAGCCTTAAAATTAGTCTCCACTTTTACACCATTATTTAGACCAAATTCTCTCATTTCAAATGCAATTAATGTACCATACAACTGATCTCTAATGTAAGTATTAAAATCTACAATTTCCTCAATAGCAAAATTTTTTTGACCATAAGATTTAGGAAGAGTTCTGAGAATTTTCTTTACCACTTTTGGCTCTTTGATTTTTCCTCCAAGACCTCTGATTGCACTGAAAATTTCATCAACTCTTTGCATGTAGCTTGTAATATTTTCATCTTCATACATTTGCAAGTTCTCAAATTGTGTCTTTAGATTCTGCATCTTAGCTTGTTTAACCTTAGCATCTCCTTCATAAATACTTTCTAGCTTATCCCAAATTTCTTTAGCAATTTTCAAATCCATCACTTTCACTAATTAAAAATTTGCAAGGCTACTCAAGAGAACAAACCTTGCTTTACCATTTGTTTCATAGGCCTTGATCTCATCATTTGTGCTTGATCCATTTGCATGTATGGCATATTGATTCTTCACTAAATGCCAGACATTGTATCCAAGGTAAACCAAATAGCCTTCCATTTTTTCCTTCCAGAATGCATAATCTGTGTCATCAAACATAGGGATCTCCTTTTTGTTCACCATCCTAGATCTACCTTAAGCAGTTAAGATTTTCTCCAAGGAACCTTGCTTTGATACCAATTATTGAATGAATAAAACAACTAAGAGGGGGGGTGAATCAGTTGCACCTTAAACCTTCAAAAACCCTCATTAACATTCAGATCCACATTCATATATTAAACCCTTAATATGTTATGATGATTTAACATGAAAATAAAATATCATAAATTGAAACAAATTTAACACCATGCACAAGAGAACACTAGATTTACGTGGAAAACCCAAGGAGGGAAAAACAATAGTGAGGATTAGCTCACAATATAAGTAATTACAAAACTAGTTACAAAGGCCCACTGCCAGAAGGGGTACATTGCCCTAAAATGTTCACAACCAAGGCTCATTGTCAGAATAAAAAAAATAGAGAAGAAATTTTAGACAAAGAACATGATATCAATGCACTAGAGAATCCACCACAATAGCTCCAAAACCTTCATAGTTTGTTTGAATGATGTAGACACCTTTTTCTCATTGCATCTAGTAATCCAACACTTGAAAGCTTGCACTACACTTCACAATTTTGCACCTTACAACTATGCAATTCACATCATTCATATCACACACTTTGCACCTCTCATCGCTCAACAACTTAACTCATATTTATATCTACTTCAACCTTGAAACCTTTCTCCGAGGTCGGCTATGCACCTCAAACATGCAAATTCAAATTAGTTCGGTGCCAAAACACTTTCATGGCAGATAGAAAAGAATGCATACCGCATCAAAACTTAATTGGGACCCAAATCAACAACACTACTCAACCATATGTTTCCTTAACAATATTTATCCTTTGCATGTAGTGTAAACGCCAGGTCAATCGTTACCCATGCAAACACCATTAAAAATTTAAGTACATGCTTCTTCCAACCCAAGGATGACTTGAAAACCACACACCATGCTTGAACATTATCTAGAATACTCCACAAACACCTTGAAATCCAAAAAATTCCTTCGCAACAACTTTCACTTGAAGAATGTACAAGCCCAATACACTTAAACCACTTTGCCATACACTGTAACCTTGAAAACCATCTTCCAAAGCACAAAACCTCAAACCCTCTTGAATGAGGTAGACTACCAACACCATCAACACACCTTTAAAATCACAAGACTTGAAATAAAATTGTGGATAAACACGAAGCAAAGACATTTATCCTAGACACCTCTGTAATGCACACTTCATACTTTGATGAACACAACTTCCACTATACATCAATCCAACACAACTCTTGAATAAAACACCTTTGAAAACTTCTCACCAATATATATAAAGCACATGAGCATATCTTCAACCTAAAAGAAATGCAGAGAAAAACCAGAATATCTCTTTATAACCCAAAACAACACTGCAACACACTGTTTCCTCATTTTATCAAATTTTCTCAAAAGCACTTGGAAACCAATCACTAGAGACATATCCACATCATCTTCAACACTACTACATCCATAGATATAAGCTTATCAAAGAAACAATAGAGGTTAACACTAGTAGCTTAACTGATGAAAACATAATGCAACAAATCAAAGCATAGACAATACAAACTATTCATCTTCAACACTAATCTCCCTCAACACATACAGTTGACACCAATGACAACAAAAGATTTTTGACATCAGTGACAATACCAATCCGCACATACTTTCAACAAATCTCCCTAATCATCATCATGCCATTACAATTAAACATGTCATCAACATACAAAATTAGAATTAAAATTAGAATAGTGTAAACAAAATGAAATTTTCCACTTCTAATAAAACTCATCTTTAATTAAAAATAATCAAAATTTTGATACCACATCAAAAACGGATTATTTCAAACCATACAAAAACCATTTTAACCTAAAAACCAATTTATTTTTTCTGTTTTACCTCAAAACCATATAGTTATCACATGCAAATTTCTTCTTCAAGATCTCCATGCAAGAAAATAATTCTAAAAATCATTTTCTCTACTTTAAAATCATAAGCAACAACAATAGAAAGTAGTAATTTATTGAAAGGTAATCTAACAATTAGAGAGAAAATTTACCAAAATCAATTCCTTTCTTTAGGAGTAGGACTTAGTCGCCAATATAGCCTTGTACCTCTCTAATTTATCCTTAACTCTAAATTTCTTCTTAAATACCCACTTGTAACCAATGGGCTTCCTTCCCTTGCACAAAATCATAAGATATTAGGTGTCACATTTTTCCAAGGCCATTATCTCATCCTACATGGCTTCCATCTAATAATCACTCTCATCTAAATATAAGCTTAGTATCAGGGACATCATATTCAAGTATTAGGAGTTGTTTGAATATGAATTCACACAATTGACTATCATTTGGCTTGTCTGTGATGATAGTCATTTTTTGCTTTGTTGTTAAGGAAAGGAACCTATATTCAAATTGGTTGTGTAAAAATTATTTCTTAAAGTTGTATACCATCCATTTGTAGGGGATGAGCTTGTCATATTTAGTTTGGTACTCATGATTTACATATTTGATCACAAGTTGGGAGTCTTTGTAAGCCTATAACTTTTTAATATTCCATTGTATGTCCATTTTGAGTCTTGTGATCAAAGTCTCAATTATATTATATTGTTGGTGCAAGGGAAATCCAATATGAAAGCTTTTGGTATGAAATACCCTTAAGGTGTGACAAATAATATACATGCACCTTCTCCATGGCCTCTGCATGGGCCATCAAAGTCATGTTTCAAGGGTGTTTATTCACTGATGGCAAAGATAGATTCATCAAGAAAATCCACAACTAGTGGATAATTATCTATCAACTGTGCTTCTACCAACTAATCTACAAGAGGGTAAGTGCATGGAAATTAAAAACAAAAAGGGGATCAAACGTGGCCACTTATTATTGAAAACAACTAAACCTGAAATTGGATAAACAATTTGAGATGCATACACTCAAAATTTGAAGATATAACAAGAACAAAAATTGTAGTGCTTTGAATCTAGTTTCTAAATTACTATTTAAAAAAAAAAAATAGTTAAGATTAAGAGGGTAAAATTTTGCATGCACACAAAATTGTTTCTATTTTTTTAGTAAAATATAACACAGTGTTTGATGTGCACCCCCTATTTTTTTTGTTTCATTTAGTATTTTTAAAAACTGATTGATAGAAATATACTTAAGAATGAGTACTAGAAATTATGTATTTTTTGTAATTTTTTATTAAATTTATATTTTTTTGTGATTTTTCAAAGTGGGTGCATCCTAAAAACTACATCATTGGGAATTCACATCACATAAATTGGGAAAAAGTAATCGAAAATATAATTTTCTTAATATGGAAAGAATGAAACATAAAATAATCCTCTATTTTTTAAAAAAATTGATAAGCAAATCAAAAGTTATAAATATTTTTTTAAACATAAAGAATATCATTATACAATGTGTAAACCTGATGACATGCAAGTTGAAATTTTTTATTGAATATTAAAATGCATGAAATAGAGGCAAATGAACAATCTAAGCCTTTAGGCTTGTTTCCTAAACCTATTCCAAGGTAAAATTTATAGGAAAAAAATGTTTACAAAATGAAAGCACTTTATCTAATGTGCCCACATTAAAAAACATGCTCGCATTATAAAACACAAGTGTATTTAGTAACATGATCACATTTTTTAATGCAAGCATGTTACACAACACACTCACAGTATGAAATGTGATTGCATTTAATAGAAGGCTAATAGGCTCATTTAGTTTAGTATCTCTCCATCCTTGTCTTTTCATCTCTCCCTCTTTCTATGTCTATCTCTCTATCTTTCCTCCCTCTCTCTCTTCCCCCTTTTTGTATATATATTGCTTCTTATATATCTACCACTATCTCTTCCTTTCTCTCTATATATCTTTGTATCTATCCATCTATCTCTTTATCTCTCTATCCTCCCTCTCTCTTGATTTATTTCCCTCTCCTTGTCTCTCTCCTTCTCCCTCTCTCTCTATATCCATCTCCCCCTGTCTTAGGCTCTCTCCCTCTCTCCCTCTTTATACATATCTCCCATCTCTCTTTCTCTATATTTATCCCTCTTCCTCCCCCTCTCCCTCTCTCATTCTCACTCTCTCTATTTCTCTATCTTTAATTTCCCTCTATCTCTTTACATCTCCCTCTCTCTCTCACTATCTCTATATGTCTCTCCCTCTCCCTCTATATCTCTTAATCTATTTATATCTCTCTAACTACCTCTTTATGTCTCTCTCCCTCTCTTAATTTAGATATATCTATTCTACCTCTCTCTATCTCAACCCCTCCCCCTTTATCTCCCTCCACCTCTCTCTCTTCATCCCCCTTTGCCTCTCTCTTTCTCTCTCCCCCATCCCCCTCTATCTCTCCTTCTATGTCTTTCTATCTCTCTCACCAATTCTTTATGTTTCTATCTCCCTCTCCCTCTCCCTCTCCCTCTCTATATCTCTCCAATTCTTTTTCCCTATCCTCCCCCTCTCAATCTCTCCCTCTCCTTCTCCATAAACATCTCTTTTTATCTCTCTCAAAATTTATTTATGTTTCTCCCCCGTCCCTCACACACTCTCCCTCCTCCATCTCTCTCTTACTCTCCCTATATATATCTCCATATCTCTACTTCTCTATCTCTATCTATATATTCCCCCTCTCTCTTTATCTCTCTCGTCCTCTCTCTCTCTCCCATCTCTTCCTCCCTCCCTTTGTGTGTGTATGTTTTTTCCTCTCTCTCTCCCTCTCCCTCTCCCTCTCTGACTCTATCTCTCTATATCTCCCTCACTCTCTCTTCTATCTCTATTTCTCTCTCCATATATATCTCCTCCCTCTCTATCTCTCTCTATCCATTTATCTTTCTATCTCTCTTACTATCTATATGTCTCTATCCTTCCCCCTCTCCTTTATCTCTCTATCTCACCTTCTCCCTCTATTTTCTCTCTCTATAACTATCTCTTTATATGTTTCTTACCCTCTCCCTCTCTATCTATCTCTCCCAATATTTATCTCTATCTCTATCTCTCTTTCTTCTTTCTCCATCTCTTTTCCTCCCTACATTTATCTCTCTTTCACACCCTCTCTATCTCTCACTCTATGTCTCTTTATTATATATATATCCCTCTATTTTTCCCTCTCTATCGCTCTCTAATTCTATGTCTCTTTCTCTCCCTCTATCTCTTTCTATCTCTCTCCCTCTACCTCTCCCTCCATATCTCTCTATCTCTCCCTTCCCCCCTCTCTCCCCCCCACTCTCTTTTTATCCCCCTCCCTCTTCCTCTCTATCTCTCCCCTTATCTATATTAATATCTCAATCTCTCCATCTATATATAGCTCTTTATCCTCTCTCTAGCTCTATCTATATCTATCTCACACTCTCTCTCCCTATCTAAAACTATCTCTCCACCTCTCCATATATTTTTATTTCTCTTCCTATTTCCCTCTCCCTCTCCCTCTCCCTCTCCCCCTCTCCCTCTCCCTCTCCCTCTCCCTCTCCCTCTCCCTCTCCCTCTCTTTATATATGCCTCTATTTTTCCCTCTCTCTAACCATAAACAAGAAATATACAAAGACCAATATGCACGAATAGATTAAACGTATAATGATATATAGTTATTGTAGACTTTGAGAGTGGTTCTAATGGCCATAGGGGAAAGTAAAAACTTACATGTGACCTGAAGTTAATCTAGCAATTCATAATTAGATAATTTTTTTTTGTAACTAACAAATTAATGAAAATTATAAAACACATATCTTGCATGGAAAAAAAAGTAAAAATAAAATCCTTGTTGTATGGGTGATTTGTAGAGAATTAAATAGATCCATGAATTGTTGTAATATAGTGAACTTTCTTGTACATAAAAATCAAATATAAGAGAATGGATGCCTAGATGTTTGATATGATATTGCAATGTTAGATATGTTATAAGATTCATTATTAGGATAGATCTATTTTTTAAATATTATAAACTGTGTTATTCTCTAAAGAATAGATTCTATAACCAAATTTCAATAACCTATTTAGATCTCTTTTGGTATTGTTTATTCTCAAGTGTAAAGTGTTATATATCTTTTTTTAGAGTATGTGCTTCATTGTTTTCAATTATGTAGAAGGTGTTGTCAAGTGAAGACCTTTCCATAGCTAGATATCTTCAAATGAAACTAAGAATGTGTAGCTTGGGATACATGTGTGTTTCTAAAATCACATTTGTTGATTTAGAGTAATTTGTGTTTAGTTAATGTCACAATAGTGTAATACATCCTAAGGATTTTAGGAGGAACTTAATTGAATGGAGATTTTATGAGTATGTATGGATATTTGAAGTAAGTATAATTATATATATATTTTTAGTTTTTTTGATGTGAATATTTATGCACATCTAGTTCTATTTTATAAATTTTCAAGAGTACCAACATGTGCCTTTAATCATGAGTTTGTCACCTAATGAACTAAGGCATTGATCTTGATTGGTTAAATGATTAATTTTTTGGTAATTAATTCATTCTTAGTCCCACTTGAAAATTTAGGAGTAGATTAGGTCCATCCCATATTTATAACTTAGTGTAACATTTTTTTATAAATCATTTAAGAGATGGTTACTTATGAATGTTTAGAGGGTTATACATGCGTGGATTTTGGATTGTATATGTTGTAAGGAAATGTTATGGGGATTTAGCTTAAGGGGAATAAACTACTCTAATATCTTTTCTTGAATATGCAAGTCTTATTTATATACTTATTTAGAGGTATTTGGTATTCACAATGTGTTAGCATGTAGTAATTCTTAGTGACAACTCTTTAGGATGCTAGTGTGTATTGGGTATGGCTTGTTGAGGTATGATGTGTTATTTCATTTATTTTAAAATTATTTTATGATGAGCTCTAGGATCAAACTCATCAATTTTTATAGATCTAGAAGTGTATAGGATTTTTTGACTCATATTATTTGGTCAATTATTATACATGGTCTAATTATGATTTTTTCTAATTGTCTTAGGTAAACTTGCATCCTTAGATTAGGGTTTTGAAGGAAAATTTTAGGATTATGGAGGATGGTTTTGATAATAAAAAAGATATTGTTACCAAGGAGAATTTGATGGTTGCCCTATTTTATTTGCAACATTTATTTTGATTCAATTTGTTTGGTAGAGTGAACCTATCCTATGTTTACCCTTGAATATTACTCTTCCTTTGAATGGTGTCATCCTCTTTATTATGGTGAATCTAATAATAATTTATGAACATAATTATTATTTTTAAACATTGATCATGATATTTCAATGCACATTATCATTAAGAAACCAATCTAAAGTTTTAATTTTTTTTTTCTTTTCTTCACAAATGTGAATGATTTCCTATATGTTTGGTGGGTGTTGTTGAACCCTGTTTGGTGGGTGTTGTTGAAAATGGGTTCTTGGTGGGAGCATTGGGGGAAGATTACTCTTAGAAAAATTTCCTCATACTACTTCAACCTAACTCTTAATTTATATTATCTTGGTCATTTTAAGAGCCAAGAGTACCCTAGAGATGTTGTTTCTTTTCATGATGATACTCATGCAAATGTCTCTTATTTATAGCAAGAGGTTTGTGATACCAAAGAAAATATTTGAAGAGATACATAATCTTTTCTTCAATTAAAGGCCTGGTATACTCTTGTCCATGCCTAAAAGGCACAAACTTAGAGATGATCATTAACGGTTAATGAATTCATGTATCTAAGTGTTTAGTCTGATTGTAGAGTAACAAGGGAAACATGGATAGAATATTTAATGAGGTTTCTTGTGAACCCAATTGTAACAAAGATATTTTTACATCTTTATTTGATGTATCTAAAGTTTCTTATTCCTATGCTAATGATTTTAGAGTGGAATTGAGTTACATATATGATTCAAGTATTTCTAGATGTGTCAACAAATGTGAGAGCAAGGTTATTAGATAACCAATTTTTTCTAAATAATGTGAGAAATTTTTAATATTAGGCTTTCTATTTTAATTTTGATCCAATTATTGTGGTTGAAGATATTTGTGCAACATTTAAATATGAATTTTGGACTTAGGACTCGAGTGAAAGTTTAGAAGAGAAATAGGTGTGATGCTAGAATAAATTTGGTAATTGAATTGATGTAGCTAAATCAAAATGTATGTTTGAGTTTGAGAGATTTCATTTTTGTCTCCCTAAGGATACTTTGTACAAAGGTCAATCATGCAACCAAGTACACTACTTTGAGTTGTATGAACTTATGACACATTTAGATTTAACCCTAATATGCTTGATGTGGTTATTATTCTAGATATTTATGATACATTGAATTATGATAGTAATTTTGAATAAATTTATATAGAAATATAAGAAAAAATAATGATAAGATCAAGATATGTCAAATACAGTTATAAAACATGATTACACTTTGTAATGTGAGCATTTTTTGTAACATGAGCATGTTTTATAACATGATTGCATTATGAAACATGAGTATGCTTTATGAATGCTAAAAGGATTGAAAGCAAGAAAAAATATATGATACCCATGATCAAAGCCCCATAGCAAGTGTTTCTATATACTTTTTTGACATTCTATGAGATTATTATTTTTATATGAATTGAAATGATTGAAATGCATTGGAAATCAACAAGTATCTAATTATTGCATGATTTTTACTTTTTAAAACACTCTTGGTTATCAATTTTGTTCACTATTAAGATGTTTTTGACAATTTGTCAGTTGGTGTAAGTCATAATGATTTACTTGTATTTTAAGAGTCTATTTGTGATGTAACTAAAATATTAATTAACATATATTGATAATTTTATTTATTTAAGAATAATTGATAATTACCATGGGAATGAATAAGTGGGAAACACCTGATAAAATTGAAGTGAAGAAGCAAAAACAAAGGGAGTGCATGAAAATATTTCATTAAATGGGAAAAGTTGGAGGAGAAGGCACATCATTAATAAAAACTGATATGAATGTAGAAGCAAGTCCCAAAATACCTATTGAAATAAGAAATAATGAACCAAGTTTACCTAATGAAAACCAAGAACACATGCCAATAAAAAAATTGTAAAATTATTCATAAAAGACCAAAGTATCTAATTGAAATTGATGAAAATATTTCAAAACCAATGCCCAATAAAATTCCCAAATGTATTTGTAGAAGAATTGTTAATAAAGTATGCAAAATATTTTTTGAAAGCCTAAGTGAAGTAGAAAGGTGCAAATTGTTTGTTGAAATGATAAAAAATATTAATTTGAGATACTACGAAGATCTTGGTTTAAATTATCCAATATCAATGTTGAAAGAACTATTGTAAGAAATATAATTAGTTTGTACCAATAAATAGGTTCAACCTCGTGCAATAAAAATAATAATTTTACTCAATGTGTTCTTACATTGACTATAGTAAGGAATGAAGACGATAAATCTCATTTGATCAGCAAAAAAAGTAGACCACTATGGATAAGTAGAACAACACTATTGAAAGTTATTAGGAGACATGAAACAAATGAGGATGCCGATAATAATGCACTATGGACATTATTAGGTAGAATTCCACACAAAGATAAGGTAACTATTGTTGATGACTTAAGAAAATTAATTAAATAATTTTAGAAATATAATACAAGAGTCTCACCCAATCATAGAGAAATTGTAAGAAGGAGAATTTGATATCAAAATTATGAACCACATCCTAAACAATTTTTGGATATAAATCAAAAATAATTTTATCAAAATATTATTGCAATCTATCCTCAAATGAGAATTAGTCAAAGGGTAAAAGCACAAAGTTGTGTCACACTTTTAGCCAACTTATCAGCACAACTGAATTTAAGTATTTCTAACTAAAAATTATTTTTGGTCAAACATATAATCTAGTAAGATTCATTCTAGCTAAGTTAGATACTTCCACAACTTTTTCAACTAAAATTGTTAGCTAAAAATATATGGAGCACCACTTTGAGTCCAATTTACTAAAAAAATAAAATTATCTAAAAAACTTGAAGTTTCGATAACTCCTACTAATGTAAATAACATTTTTAAAAAAATATAAAAAATACCCTTTTGTAGATCCATAAGTGGAGTTTTCAAAAATATATTTATTTTAATAGTATAATTATTATTTATATTATATTTTTTATTTTTACTAAAATTAGGTTATTAGCACAAAATATTAGGTTGATTACCATACTAAGGAAAAATACTAAAACTTATTAATTTTTTTTGAAAAAAATATGATGCACTAGATAAAAGAATCTATTTCAAGATGGTATAATTTTTTTTCCATTTTAGATAAATATTTAATATGAAAGTTGACATCCCATGGAAACAACTGTTTTTGGATTCACACACATTTTAATATTTATTTAAAAATATATATTTATCAAAATTGGAAAAAAATATATCCATGCACTAAAGTTTCATGTTATAAATACACAGAAAAAAATTGAAAAAAAAAAAAATTACTATAGAAAGTTTGATGTCCCATGCAACTTCATTTTTTAGGATTTTATCAGCAACTAAATTATAGTCTTAATTTATTAAAAACTAGTTTAAAATAATTTTTTCATTTTTTTAAAAATAATACAAACATAAAATATACTAAAAAATACATATTTTACTAGTTTACATCATTTCAAAATTCAAAACATATATGCCACTTTTTAGTGATTCAAGTTTAAAAGTTGGATCAGTGTTGTCGTTTCCTTTGTAAAGTGTGACACAACTTTGTGCTTTTACCCCAAAGGTATTTTGAGATGGCCAAATTTTTTATGTTAAAATAAATCATGCACACACTACTTGTTGTTGTAGGATGCATATTGAATTTTTTATGCATTATGATATTTATCATCATATATGTCTTACTTTATACACTAACGATGTTTTGCAAGAATGTATGATACAAGTCCCACCTAAATCATCAAGAGATTTTATTTCAAGTGCCTTATGTGAAAGAGTGGATGGACATTTTTTATAAGTCATATTTGAAAGGATCATGTCTTAGTTGTGGTAGTTTGCAATTTTTGTAAAAATGTACACATTTAGAGAGAAAGCATGAAATTGGAAAAAAACATAGTTTTAGAAAATACAAGTCAATAAAATATGGACTGAATGATGGAAAAGAGCTAAAGTGACGTGATTTAGTGAGTATAGATATATTTGTAGCAAAATTTATGAAAAATATTCAAGATAAAATAATGTACGAGTATGACATGCATACACACAAAGCTCGATGGTTGGATGATAAATGCAAGTTATGTAAGGATATATTTCCTCTTGGTAGCATTGTTTCTATTTGTTTTAGAATTATATGTTACAACCGTAAAATGAAGTGCAATACCAATACTACAACTTTATTTAGGATATTATTTTTGTACATAATGCATTGATGCATTGATGCAGGGGGAATCCCCTCTCGCATAACAACTCACACTCACACTTCAAAATCACCACTGGAAAATCCTCTCTGTCTATCCATTACAAAACATTAGGAAAATTGTTACTATAGACACGTAAAATATACCAATTGATCACATACACCTGATCCTGATTTACTAACACAAGTTCATCCTGAATCATCCCCTTTACTAACCATTTAATCAAATAACCCTTATTTGATTAAATTCATCATATTTCATCTTTTAATTAAATAAATCAATTTTATCTAATTAAATCATTATCTCCTATTAATTAAATGAATCATTTTGTTTAATTAATCATCATATTCTCCTCTTTAATTAAATAATTCATTTTATTTAATTAACCGCTAAAGTCATCTCCTTTAAATTAAATAAATTAATCTTTATTTGATTTAAATCTAACACCATCCTCTTTAATTAAATAAATCAAACTTTATTTAATTAAGTCAATAATCATTATTCCCCTCATCTTGATTTATTTAAATCCTAAAATCTAAATCAAAATGTCAAATCAGCTAAATCTCCATTTAAATTAATCAAATCATGATTAATCCTAGCATTAATCCCTCAAATCCTCTAGATTTTGCAACTTGTGCAAGTAAATAAATTTATTGATTTATTAAATCTCCTATTTTCGTTCAAAAAGTCATCAAAGGTTGGAATATTCCTCAAATTTGAAAATCTCGCTCCAAAGGACTTGTCCATCCAACAAGGCATTAAAGGCCTCTTACATGTCCTTTTCTTGAGCCAAGTGGCATTTAATTCTTCTTTCATCTCCCTCCAACATGTCATTTCTCCAATTTTGAATTTCCACCTAATAGCATTAATGTGCACATTCATCCAAATGTGCTCCACCTTTGTCCACTCACATGTTGACAAGTGACATTGTGCTATTGGTTGGTGTTTGATCCCACATTCATCCATTTTTCTTATTCTTCCATCATTCTCTTCTATAAATAGAAGGCTCTCAATTTGATTTTGGATCCACAACTTCATGCAACATCATTATCTTCATGTTTTGAGCAAAGATCATCCATTGTCATCCATTTTCATAGTTTTTCATCATTTCATAGCTAGGTTATGGAGAAATTTCATCAAGGAGCATCAATCTTCAAAGTTGATCATCAAGCTTGACTAGGAATTGGGAAAGGGCTATTTTCCACATCAAAATTCCACATCAAAATAGCACCAATTCCCCCATGGGATTGAGAGTTTGTTTGTTTTGAGCAAGATTAGGTAGCTTTTATTTGTGTTCTTCATGTTATTTCTTGTTCTTGATATTTCAAATGAATCTTATGGGGAATGGTGATTTTATTTGCATAATGGACTAATATTGTGTTTGTTGTTTATGTTTGTGCAGGTCTAAGATCACCATTCACAGTTACAAACTGTAAACCAATGTACTCAACCTCAACTATATCCTCAAATTCAATACACAAATTATTTGGACAAACATAGTGACAAATTAACTCTTTATTTCAAACAAAATATTGCTATAAAAGCTTATTCCATCCATCTTAACAAAAATTTATAGTTGGTTTAGAAATACACAAGTTTAGGGATTAGGCCCTTCTACCATCCTACACTCTAGTGCTCAGCCTTTGTTCCTCTTTGGTTGTGCAACTTATTTTTCAGCAAGGTATATTCATACCCACTTGGCTTCATTTGATTCAATCCCTCAACTCTATTCTTTTCCACTCACCTCTACTCGCACACCCCTCTCCCTATATTAATTGTTTATATTTTACTTTCTCTAAAAATTGATGCTATTTAGGACACTTCTGCCTTTCCTGTTGGCTGTGTTCTTCCTTCTATTCACAACACTAACTTCCCTTACTACTATGTCTTCCATTCACATTCAATTTAATGCCTTTTATTGTCTACTCTTCAATGTAGTGTGGCCCTCTATATGCAATTTTTGTTCACTGCAATTTTGTTCATTGTTCCCATATTCTCTTTTTGTTTTTTTCTTGTTTTTAAATCTGCTCTCTCAACTTCTTTATGCCACCCCTCCTCTACATTTTTCTGCGCACCCTTCTCCAAATTTGTGTATTTTAATTTATTTAAACTTTTACTTCATTCACAACCCCTCAACTTTCACTAGTGTTCCCCCCATCTACTCCCTTATCTGCATTATTAATTGTTCATTGTTATGTTGCGCCTGCCCCTACCTCATGCTAGTGATGGATCTCCCATTTATCTATTTTTTCTATACTCTTTTTAAACTACACTTCTATTCATGGCATGCCTTTTGTATTCATTTTTTTTCCATTCTAATTCTTCCTAGATATGACCTAGCCTTCCCTCTTCCTCTTGTGCATTTCTTCATACATTTGGTTTTATTAATCCTTGTTTTTCTAAGCACGCCCCTTTCACTTTCATTCCCTCTGTCTTTTCAAATTATTCTTATATGTAACTTTAACCCCCCATGATCAATGCATGACATTTTGACAATCAATATCAATAATGTCGGGTTCACTTCCACCAAAATCGTTTGTAAATACCAAATTTGAATTGAACTTTAGAAATCAATGCATGGCATTTCAATTTTGGTGCTTAAAAAGAATCCATTCTTGCTTTGAAGGTTAAAATGAACATCTACTTTTTGTGCTTTGTAATCTTTTGTACAAAGTAATATCATTTAAAAGGAATAAATGCTTCTCTCGTACCTCACGATGATCTTGAGAATCAAAATTATTTTGGTGATATTAAGTTGTATAAAAGATTTCCTCCACACTTCAATTTGGATTCTTAAAATTGAACAAAGCTTGCTAGTGTGAGTGGAGTATATCGCGTGTGTTCTCTCTTTGTTCACGTAAACAAAGATCGATCAAAATATAGATGTGCTTGCTCGCTTTTGTTTACCCTTAGAGGGGCCTGCCTAAGAGACACATTCGAAAGGAGAACTCGAAGGTGACTCCAACTAGTTTTTTCACTCAGGCCAGTATATAAAAGGATAAGACTAAATCGTCAAGTCCAATGGTATGTAGGCCTTAGCCGTACAATGTCTTTCAGAATGGGGTACTACCTTAAAAGTATAAGATCCCCTAGTAGGATTGATCAAAGCCTTTAGTGGCTTGTTGGACTCTCACAAGGTGCCATGTCCCTGATCACCCTGACTAAGAACCAATTTGTTTAGAAGCCCAAATCCTTATCTATTTGTTGGTGCAAGAATGGTTGTTCTAAAGCCGCCCCACATTTTTGCGGTTCTTGGTAGAGATGAGAAGTATGCCATGGGAGTTTCATGGGTACTAAAGCTTGGATGACCCGTAGAAGTGAGTGCCATGGAGGGGAGCTAGTGTGGTCAAGCTTTTAATCATCCACCAAGAATAAGCGTAGTTGGATTTATCCAAGTGGGGATTCAACAAATATTGTTTCTTGACTATCCATAGGGTTGTGAATTTTCTCAAAATCAAAACACTTTACTTGGATCTAAAACATTGGAAAAAAAACATTCAACCATGATCATCAAATTTCAAACCCTTTAGAGAAAGCAAATACCTTTGAAAAAATCCAAGTGCTATTGCTTGCCCTAGGGATGTTATCCTTAGATGCTTCTAAGAATTTGAATTTACATCTTAATTTTCTTTCACTAATGTCAACATTAGGTAACTATTGCCTTAATTTCCTTGATTTCCACATAATGGACTTTGTGGGATGAGAATAAATTGGGACATTAGACATTTAGTTTGAAAACTTAATCAAAAAAGTGTTTGCGGTAAAAAGGACTCATTAAGCAAAGATAAGAAACAATTGGACCCCACACATGTGCTCTTCCAAATGATTTACCGAAAGATCAAAATTCGAAAACCAAAGTCTAAAGGTCTTAGTCAAAAAGCTTGCAAGAAACGCTTATCTATGCCTTACGAATTTAGAGAAAGATTGACCTTCAAATTTTACAAACGTGCATCAAGGAACAATCCAAATTTTTATTCATTTTACTATTGTCAAAATCCAAGAATTTTTCAAAGGTTTGAGTATCTCACATAGGAAGTTTTAGCATGTTCTTCAACACCTAGGTCTAGTAAACAAAGTCTCTCTACATCTCTTAGGATCAAAATCAAAACTCTCATCCATGTTCAAACATCAAAATCAAAATCACCTCACAAAAAACTTTTGGAAATCTCAAAAAAATCCTTCATACTAAAATTTGGGCAAATCCTCTTGAAATCAAAATCAAAATCATCTTTTTTGACTAGGTGTGTGTAGATGAATACTTCTTTGCACACTTAGTTAAATAATCATCTTGTGGACAAGTTTACTCTAGGACAACGTCCAACCTCTTAGAGTTTATGAGTTCATTATCCAAACCAAATCCAATCAAAATCAAATCAACCCAAATCAAAATCAAAATCCAAAATAAAATCAAACATCAATCCAAAATTCCTAAAGTTAGTATCATCTTCAAGGTTCCTAAATAGTTCAATCACTCACCAATCATCCATCTTTCACTATCCCATGATCATCCTTTGATCCTTAATATCTTAGACTTTCTTTTTTGTACTTAAAGTTTAGATCAATCCAAGGAATTAAAGGTTCACCTCCCATTCCTAAAAATTGATCCTCATTTTATGGTCCAAACTAGATCTCAACACAAGATGAACATGGAAATGGACAAAGAAACATCCACTTCGAGTGACTTGAGTCAAACTTCTCCCAAAATCAATCCTATTGGGTCTAGAAATCCCATGCTCAATCTTCCTCCACTTCCACAAGATTCTCAAGAAGAAGGTGGCCAAGTGGAGGACATCACTAAAAATGTTCTTCGGATGACTCAAGATAAGATTATTGAAATGGTCCAAAATCCCGAGACTCACAAAATTGTCAATGCCATGATGAAACTCAATCCCTCACAATACATGCTAGAATTGGCCAAAGAAGGGGCTAAACTCCCTTCTGATTTTGATGTAAGCACTATTGTGGAGAAGCCTCTTGGGATTATTCCCCCGATATCATCTACATCTCCATTCCAAAGCATCACTCAAACCATCCCACAAATCACATCATCCATTGCTCCAACTTAGCCTATTGTTAACAAGGGAAGCTCATTGCTTCATGCTCTTCAAACACATCCCCTTGTTAACAACCAATATTTGGATGCAAACACCATCTTGGGTCAATCTGTCCCATTGAATCTGCTACACCTATATGTTTCGCTCACCTTTCATGACCCCAACGACCCATCCTCTTTTCATGCAACACCGACATATCCTCTCAACACACAAACCTCTCTCCCTATGACTTCGCAAAGAGAAAGTGTGCTATTTGGACACGGAGGCATCTTTGATCCCTCATCATTATCTTTTCCTCAAGGGAATACACCACCCATTTTTCCACCACTTCCACCTCTACCTTTAACATGCACACCACTTCTCGGTTTAGGGAAACCCCCTTTACCACTCCTTAATCAACAAAATCCAAACAACCCCCCAATCATAAATCAAAACATTGTACCAAATCCTTCGATCTTGCCATCAATATCACAACAAAAGATGAAAACCATCCAAGCAACCCAAGAAAACACTGCACCATCTATAAACACAGTCTCTCAAGGACCAAGCATATCAATCACACCATCCACTACACAAATCCCTATCATCAATACAACAATACCTCTCATCACAACAATAAACACTATTTTGAATCTGCCACCACCACCACCACCACCAAGACCAAATGTGGCCAACCAATATAGCATCACGTTGCAAGGAGCTCAACAAGCCTATGAAAAGGCACTTCAACAGTTCCAAGCTCAACAAGCACAAAAAACACAAGCTACATAAGAAGTTGCTCAACAAGCGCAAGCAGCTCAAGCAGCTCAAGCCACACAACAAGCACAACAGGTTGCCCAAGCTCAAGCTTTGTTGCAACAACAACAAGCCGCCCAAGTTTCCCAAGCTACGCAAGAAGATTAAGTTGCACAAGTTGCCCAACAAGCTTAAGCTCAGGTGCAAGCCCAATACCAAGCTCAACAAGTACAAGTGCAGGAACAATACCAAGCTTCCCAACAACAAGCATATCAACAAGCCTTGCAATAGTATCAAGCACAACAAGAAACAACCCAACTATTAGCCCAACAAAAAGCATTATTGGCACAACAATAGCAAGACCAACAACAAGCGTTGTTAGCACAACAACAACAAGACCAACAACAATTGTTGTTGGTACAATTTCAAATGTAGGCATATCAACAAGCCTTGATCACACAATAGAGCTTGCAACAAAATCCCAACAACATACCCAACACTCCACCCATCACTCGAACAAGCCAACCAAGTACTCAAAACACGTTCACTCCACCTCTTGATCCGCAAAATGACGTGAAAACACAAATCAAATTGCTCTCGCAATAAGTGCTAGATCTCCAATCCGGGAAAATGATGAAAACACCAAGAAATTTGTGCCCCTATCCATTCGACAGGACCCTTGCAATGGTACCATTCCCAAAGGGGTTTGAAATCCCTAAATTCGACAAATATCGTGGGATGGGAAACCCTAAAAATCACATCAGGGAATTCCAAGTACATTGCATGGAGGTCGCATATGATGATACATATTTGATGTGGCTATTCCCTCGAAGTTTAGCTGGTCCTGCCATGCAATGGTTCTCTTGCCTTCCTCTTGGAATCAAAAAGTTCCAAGAGATTGTAGACACATTCATAAAGAACTACGCATTCAGTATAGGTATGGATGTGAGTCTAGGGGAACTATCTGCTCTTAAACAAGCTAAGGGGGAATCATTCACTTCATTCTTGCAACGATGGTGATCCAAGGCCAAGAGGAGCAAATGGACCATTCCAGAAGAACAACAAGTTTGCACCATCATTACCAATCTTAAGAAAACCTTGGCATTCCATCTTAAGATGCAGTGTATCACCACGTACGACCATTTGATCCCCAAGGCACTCAACATCGAACAAGCCCTTATTGCACAAGGGGAACACCCACATATCCAAAACATCAATACAACCACCCATCTACTAGCTTTAATGAAAAAACTCACACGTGGGAAAAGAACATAAACATCACTAATGATGGTGTTGTGGATGCCAAGGTCGTAATCAATGCTCCAAAACAAAACATGCAATCATACCAACAACCGCAAGGAAACAATCGAAACAACATGCAAGCCAATGTGGTATCACAACAACCACCCAACAATCAAGTCAAGAATCTAAATAATCAAGGGGGACCACCCCCACGAAACAAATATCCCACTAAGCGAAAATACACTGCCCTTGGGGAACCAATTGAATCAGTCATGAAGAAACTGATAAATGAAAATCTCATCAAAATTCCCACTTATGAGAATTATCAAGAGCCCCAAGTAAAACCACCATGGTACAATGAAAATCACTTTTGCAAGTTTCATAAAATCAAGGGGCACACAACGACCAGTTGGATGAGGCTGAAAAATATGATCCAAGACCTCATCGATGACAAGGTCATAAATGTTGAACAACCAGTTGGAAATAAAGACCTTAAAATATACACGAATCTGATGTTGGATCATAACAAAGGGAACAACCATGGAAAAACAAAGTATGCCAATGTAAACCATGTGTATGGGTCACTTGTTGCATCCCTAGATGAATGGGTCACTGTTATTAACATCAAGGGAGCCAAAGTTGATTGTGGAGTCACCACACACGGCGAAAAAATTACCATTGTTGGGCCATTGTAGCCACCTAGAGCATCCACCTCAAATCCAAAATTCGTTCCTATTGGCTACAATTTCATGGACCAGTTAAAAAGAACCGCTGCTCTGATCTCCATCATGGAGTTGCTAAAGAGATCACTCGCCCATAAAAAGATCCTAGAGGAAGCATTGGCTTCATCCATTGTCTCCATGAATCTTAATGCTGACCAGTTCCAAGCTATGGTCAGACACATCACCACCCAAAATATCCTAACATTCTCCAATCAAGAATTTCCCACCCAACCATCTCATAATCGCACACTCCATCTTGAAGTCCTAGTTCATAAAAACAAGGTCAAAAGGGTCTTGGTGGATGGGGGTGTAGGTCTAAATATTTGTTTGCTCAAACTAATAAAGAATATGGGATTCTCAGAGGATGCCATTGAAAAAGGGTAAGGGAATCATGATCAGAGCATATGATGATCAAGAAAGCGTGTCTTAGAGCACTATCCAACTCCCTATTCAAGTAGAGCCAGTCATCATGGAAACCACATGCCAGGTTCTTGATCTTGATTTACCTTATAACATTCTCTTGGGGCATCCGTGGATCCATGGGATGCAAGTTGTCACATCAACCTTCCATCAGTGCGTTGAATTCCCATATCAAAATCAAGAGGTCACAGTCCATGGTGATCCCGAGCCCTTTGCTTATTGCAAGAACCTGGAAGCAAAATACTATAAAATCCCCCAAGTCCCAAAGAACGATGAAGGCCCTACGACTCCATATATAGACCTAGATACCTTGGCCTCCACTTTTGAGACAAAGACACCTGCCATTCCTGATATATCCAAAATCAAGGTCATTATCCAAGATAATGGGCGTGGGGATTATAAAATGAAGAAAAGTGCTTTCATAATAGGAGAGTTACTTCAATCTCTTAGGTCTCATGGGCAACCCCAACCAGCTGAAACATCATCCCAAACCTTCAGAGTAGACCCTTCTAGATTTAGATGTTGGGGAGATCTAAGTCAAGAAATAGTAGATGAGAAAGACATATAAAGCTTGCTATACCAAGATGAAAGGCCCATGCCTGATCTTCCCATGGATGAGAGCAACAAAGGATTACAAATGATGCTTGGTATGGACTATAACAAAAACAAGAAACTTGGATAGAATGACAATGGTCTTCTAGTACCTCTCATTCCAGAGAAGCGTATGAGAAATCTTGGCCTTGGATGTACCCCTCCAAAGGTGACCATACTTGGAAAAGGTGCCTTAGTTAGAAAGGTCAAAACTCCCCCTCAGCTATCAACATCCACCCTTCAATTACCAGTATCCACAGGTCGAGTCATAGATAACTTTACCTTTGACATAACTAATGTGTGTAGTAGTGATGATGAGGATCCCATAACTAATTTACCTATGCTATTCGAGGATTCCTCCCTTCTCATGATTAGTACCTTGTCTTTTGAGACAACCAATCAAACCCATGAGATAAACTTAGTCTATCCCCAACTCATTGATTACGACCAAAGAGGACCACCAATTTTGGACACATTCGAAAATGATGAGGCACTCTTGGAATTCATGGGATTGCAGGATACTATACCATACGAAGATCACAAAGCTAGATTTGAAATCATATTGGACACACATGCCTATTATGGGGAAACGATTGAATCCTTCAGTCACAAAAGTGAAAATCTGAGAATAATCTCTAGGTCTTTGAGTGAAAACCACACTGTGGCACTATCTGACTCAAAAATAGTAAAAATAAAGGATGCATCCAATTGTAAAAACCTCTCTGAGGTACCAGAGGATGAAGGATTCAATCTTCCCCTCAGTTCTATTCATCAAGAGAAGTCAACGGTCTTAGCAGAGAAGTGCAATCTAGTCAACCTGGGAACAGACGAAACACCACATATCACCTTCTATGCACAATCACTTCTGATAGAAGAGAAAGAACTCCTAGCTACATTCCTAAAAGAAAGAAAGAAAAACTTTGCATGGACCTATGTTGACATGCCGGGCCTTGATCCAAAAGTTGTGGTTCACCACCTAGCTATATATCCTGAAGCAAATTTAGTGAGACTAAAGCTAAAGAAGATGCATCCCTAGATAACATTGTTGGTCAAAATGGAATTACAGAAGCTCCTAGAGGCAGGATTCATACGGCCGATTGATTATCCAGAGTAGGTCTCAAATCTTGTACCTATTTCAAAACCCACTGGGGGCATCCGCATATGCACGGACTTCAGAGACCTCAACAAAGCATGTCCCAAGGATGATTTCCATCCACCAAACATTGATATGATTGTGGATATGATAGCGAGACATGGGATGCTATCATTAATGGAAGGATTCTCAGGCTACAACTAGATCATGATAGCAAAGGATGACCAACATTAAATGAATTTCACTTGTCCATGGGGGACATATTGCACACTAACTCATTTGACTGCAAAATCCGATGAATTTTTTTGATGAAAGATGTATACTTTGATGTATTGTCGGGTACTTGTGATATTTAATGTGTAATTTTCATTTTTTTAGAATTTTATCCCCGACGTTTGTCAAAATTTTGATGAACCTGGGTTTTCGACGAACATGCAAAATTAGAAAAAATCAAATTGTGGCCGACATAAACAAAAGTGAGTTCACCTATTTATTGCGATAGTGTTTTGCTATACTTGTGAATTTTCTCTACTTGCGAATTTGCTATACTTGCGACAATTTGTGGAGAACTAAGGACGATTTTCTTGGGAAAAATTAGAAAAAATTCATGAAGATATCGCTAGGCTGAGGGTAGTCATTGTATTTTTCTAGAATTCATTTGTAAAGTTAGATTTGTACTTCCAGGTTTGAAAATCATATTTTAAAGCAACATCTCATCAGATTTCATTTTTAGACTTGTGCATTTTCATAATTTCAATTCCAGATTTTGTTGTGCAAGTTCAATGTTATGATTTTAGGAGTTTAACGGTTGGAAATCATAGTAAAATCAAAATTTAATAAGTTCTAGAATTAGCATTTTAAAGTGTTTTTTGGGTTCATTAACTTCATACTATCTTCTCTTTTGCAGGGGTGGTTGCATGCCGAATTTTTTTGGTGTAACATATCAGAATTATTAGATTTTGTTACCTGTCTATGATTAAAAATTATTGGAGTGTGAGTTTGATATTTTTTGAAGATCTAAATATTCAAGCTTGGTAAAGAAAAATCATGTCAGATAATATTAGTCCAGACCAAAATGAAGAGACACTTGCTAGATTGTGGGCTAGATTGAAAAGAAAGGGTGATGGGAAATGTTATTGTCTTTGCAATAATTGCAAGGGCTTAAAGACGAGAAGACTTTTAATCACAACAGCTGAGAAACATTTTAGGCAACATGGTCACGTTGAAGGTGGGAATGATTATCGTCCATTGGTAAGTTGTTCATTATATGTGTTTATATTAATTGAATTTGTAAATGTTTATATCGTTTTAACATTTATATATATATATATATAATCACTTGATCATGATCATGGTTTATTTGTGTCTATCATTATTATAAAGGTGGGGTGCCCTAGGGACATGATATGGATTATCACAGCCCAAAGAATGTGGTTTTGCAAGTGGAGGAACATGGAGCTGTGAATATCGAAGATGAAGTTAATGATCCTATGGAAGAAAATGATCATGTGCCAGAAAACACAGTTGAAGATGATGGTACAAATACATTGATCCATGACACATTTAGTGGCTGTATCATGATGATTGAGATGAATTTGATGATGTTCATGATTTACCTGTACTTGAGAAGGCATACGAGCCCTTTATGAAGGCTCCCAAACAACTCTTCTCTCTGCTATATTGTTGTTGGTGAACTTGAAGGTTATTAATGGTTTATCCAACATAGCAATCTCACGGATGTTAAGGTATGCCATATATGTCATCTTTTTTCATCTATTTTAATTGTTGTTAGTTCATCACTAGTAAATAAAGGATGAAATATGTACCATTAATATTCTTTATATTAACAATTTTTTTTTTTTTTAGATTGATTGGCGAATTTTTGTTACCACCATCAAATATTTTACCTTGCTCATACTGAGATTTATCTGCCATTATGAAATATATTGGAATGGAGTATCAAGCAATAGATGCATGTCCCAATGATCATATTATATATCATAAACAACATGAATTTGTAATAGAATGCTCAGAATATCATATCAATAGATATCAAACAAATCAACTAACAAAAAAGGTGCCTCACAAGGTTGTTCTTCGTTATATTCCCATTATTCCACGTATGCAACGATTATTTAGGTGTGAAAGCTTAGCGCAATTTATGGATTACCATGCATAGAATAGAAGCAGAGATGACATTATTCAAATGCCTGCAGATGGTTTTGCATTTAGGGACATGGAGGAAAAATGGTCACACTTTAAAGAAGAACCTTGTAATCTCAGACTTTCATTGGCAGTGGATGGTGTCAATCCATTTGGAGAGCTGAGATCTATTTACTCGGTGTGGCCTATTTTTGTTATCAACAATAACATTCCTCCATGGATGCCAATAAAGAGGGAGCAGATAATGTTGGAAATGATTGTTCCGGGTATTTGTTTACATCAATTTTCTTTAACGTAGTAGCATCTCATTTGTCTTATTTTTTGAATAATGACATATATTTTTCATTTAATAGTCATGTACATTAATTTATATATATTGCAGTTAAAGATATAATTATGTAATGTTTATGTTCATTCAACTAGGTAAGTACCAAGTTAAAGATATGAATGTATATATCGAGCCTCTTATCGACAAGTTACTAAAGTTATGGAATGGCGTCACTATGTATGACGTCTCTAGACCAATAGGACAAAAACAATTTCAATTCCATGCAATGCTCTTATGGACAATTCATGATGCCCTAGGGCTAACACATTTTTGTGGTATGTTTTAACATTTGACTGCACTTTAACAATATTTAATTTTATGAAGTAGATATCATGCATGTTTTTTAAATAATCTATTCATTATATATAATTATAAAAAATGACATATTTAATCCAATTATATATGATCTTGTAGGTCTTCAAACAAAGGGAAAATTTGCATGTCCAAATTGTGGCCAAAGATGAAATCTCATCGTTCAACAAGTTTAGGAAAGCAGGTGTTTGATGAGTATAAGCACTTCCTCCACAAAAATCATAAGTATCAAACTACTGAAAAACATCTTTTCAATGGGAAAGAAGAGACTACATAAAAACCACGAAGAATGACACCTTGCCTATGGAAGTTGGAATATAATAGAATTAATCGTCAAGGTTATACATTATATCAAATTGTTTATCTATCATATATGATATGTTTTGAATTTATATTTTTATATTGTGTTTTGTTTACTCATGCTGTAATTGACAATGATTGTTGTTAATTTGTTTAACTTATATGCTTCATGAAGGTCGTCAAGGCATTAATGGCCGACTTCCACATGGACTGAAAAGTTATCCCAGATAATATAGTAGGTTTCCCTACTATGAGCAACTAAAAATTGTGCATTTGTTTGATACAATGCATATCGAAAAGAATATAACAAAAACATTATGGAAAATATTGGATGGAAGGCATGACAAAGAAAAAATTATCAAAATTTGTAGTGACATTATGGAAGCCAATCATGCAATGAAAAATGTCATTCAATTAAATAGTGATGGAGACCAAATTAATATAAGTTCCCTTCTTTGGTTATTAACAGAGTAGCAAAGCAATGCTATAAAAGAAGTCATACGAAAAATTTGATTTCCCACAGGATTTGCTGCGAACATAAACAATATCATAACAAAGAAAGGTGAATTTGGGTTAGGGATGAAAACGCATGATTGGCATACCTTCATTAAGGTAATTATTCTAGTATATTATATATATATTTGTATACTGCATGTACTTTTCAGTGTATTATGTTTACTACTTTTGGAAAAATAATGAAAAGATCATTTTATAATTGTTGCAGTACGTTCTACCTCTATCTCTCGCAGACAACTTTGACAACAATGTCAAGCAAGTTATATATGATCTTGGAAAACACATGAGGTAAGTAGCGATATTTGTTTAATTCGTTGTATAGATCTTATAATTGCCATTTGTTTTACTTGTTATGTAATATTGTATATTTTTGTTAAATATTGTTAATATATTTACACCTTGAATCACTTGTAGATGGCTGTCATCTAAAGAAATCCATAAAGAAGATATAAATTATTGGAAATGAAAAAATCCTCATCTAATGTGTGAAATGTAAAAGTGTCTACCTTCAACATTTTTCAATGCATAAGAACACTACCTCATACACCAAGTTGAGGAGATTGAATTGTGTGGACCTGTACACACAAGGTCAATGTGGATGGTTGAGAGGCACTTAAAATTTTGAAGGCTTTGGTTGAACAAAAGCACATCCTAAGGGTTCTATGGTGGAGGATATAGTATACCAGACCATGGTGTACATTACTGAATATTTTCCTAAGTTTGCAACAAAGATCCATGTAGATCGCATTTGGAATTCCAACTCCATTAACAAATTCAAAGGGGAGTATTTGATGGGGAAAGGTAGATTGAGGCAAGTGAGAGGTAATTATAAGATGGTCATGGAGATTAATTAGAATACATTTTACATTTAGTTTTTATTTATATTGTACTTATTTAATTATTAATCTTCAATATACATCAATTATAAATTAAGGTCGTATACCGTGGTAATTAACTAATTATATGTTGTTTGTAAATTTCAATTTTTTTGATACAGTTGGTCGAGAGTGGGATGCACTACATTTGTATGTCACAAACAATCTTGATTGGATGACGGTATGGATTGAACAATGTCAACAATCTGTTGCGCATTAACATGGGAAGGTGTGGCTTCATTGGTTAAAGAAGCTCATCATAATGGAGATTCCAATGTTACACCAAGGGAAATTGATTTAGCATATGGTTTAAGAGATAAAAGGTACATATAAATATATTAATCACCCATATGGTTTAATTATTTTCAATTATATTGATGTATATATATGTTGAGATTTTTTTTCTTTGCATACATTTGGCCAAGAATAAATATATGTTTATCAACTGATGATATTGCAATAATTTTTACATGTTTGACATATTGCAGGTGAAACACCACAAGGCTATGTGGTGCAATGGTTGTAAATTTTGAATCAAAAAGCTCGGATGAAACGAAAAAAACTTGTGATTCTGGGATAACTGCAGTCTTTTAGGTGACTAATGTTTCATCTAGAAGTGACATACATCCATAAGTCTCAAAAAATTGATACTATGGGATTTTGGGTGATATACTTGAGTGCGACTTTAAGTCCTTCAAATTAGTTATGTTCGTCATCCTATGGTACATGCTACGATTGAATGAAAATGATCCCAAGAGAACTATTATTGAACATGATAATGGATTTACCATGGTTAATACAAGGTCGATCGAGTGAGCTGGAAATGAGCCCTATGTTCTTCCAAGCCAATGTGAGCAGGTATTTTACTCAGAGGTTCCAGGTAAACCGGGTTGGTCATTTGTTGTTAGACATGATCCAAGAGGAAGGCTAGTAAAGTATAATATGGTGGAAGAAGAAGATACTGAAGAACTAGAAAATGATGTAGATGATGATCAGGATCAACAATTAGTTGATGATGTGCCTGACGAAGATGTCGAAGAGGAGGAACTAGATCATGATGATGTAGGAGTTAATGTTCATGAAGATGATATCCGTGTGGATGATGACATTATCAAAACTGATATCAATGACGATGATGATGATATGACCAATCCTTACAATGTCGAATATGGATCAAATGATACAGACAAAGAGTTGAATGAAGAAGAAGATTAATGACATTGAAATGTATGAGTTATGCGATTATATTATCTATTTGATATTAATTTCTTGATAGAATTATATTTGACTTATATGGTTACATAATTAATTCATGATGTCTTTAATTTATATGCCATTACATAATTAATTCATGATGTACTTTTTAATGTTTAATTTTAATTCAGGATGTTACAACTATTGTAGCTCTCCTAAAAATTTCCATATGATCATAATGAATAGTGTTTTGGGAAATTTCATGAAAGATGAAACATTGATCGTAGTAGTGAAATAATTGCAAAGTCGTTTAGATTTTTTAGACCAATCACCCTTTGCAATGTCATTTTCAGGATCATCTCATATTTTATTACTAGGAAACATAAGGTAGGATTTGATTGGCTTATCTTGGAGGAACATTGTGGCTTTGTGTAATGTGAGCAAATTTTGGATGGGGTAGTGGTGCAGGAGCACCTACACCTCATCTTCTATGCTTAATCATGTGATGATAATTATGGAGGTCAATAGGTTGGTTTAGGAATTTTAAGAATGTTTTATTGTGAATAAGGTCACTCAAGACCATTAGTCATGTTCTAGCTAAAGTTTTGAGTTATGAGTTTGAGTCTTGCACTAAAGAGTTTTGTAGCCTTTTTAAGGAAAATTGGAGAATTTACATGTAAAAGGGTGCAAGGTTAGTGTAATGTAAATAATAAGGCTATTATCAAGCCACTAGCATGGTCTTAAAGGTGTCCTAGGAGTTTCAATACATTTGAAAGGTCAAAATTAAAACACATTTCAATAGTGATGTTAACAACGTTGAAATTAGTGTGTTTTATGTTTCATGTTATCATAAGAGATTAAAAGTCAATTATAGAGGTGGTTGTTCAGTGGTTGATGTGAAAAGGCCTTTAAAAGGCATAAAGTGATCATTGTAATGGTTGTTGATGGTTAAGGATTTAAAATACAAGTTCTTGACATTCAAAAATTTGTGTTTTTCTTCAAAATTTCTGTATTTTTCCTGTTATGCAGCACTATACGGTCACATGCAGCCATATTTTGATGTGAAATCAATTCTAGGTCATGAAGATATGTGTTAGCTTTGATTTGAATATGATTTGAGGGCTTAAGGCATTGATTTGAGTTAGAAAGTTTCATTTCTTTGCATACATCCCGGTTACCCTATTTTTGAGTGTTTTGTAGTCCAAAACACGATATAAAGGGGCTCTTACACTTTTGTGATTGTTGCTTAGCTTATTGTAAAGAGGCCCCATGGATACTATTGTAATTTTAGGATGCATGAATAGAGTAGGATGAGAAATAAAAAGAAAGATATAATTTGTTGTCCTCAAGAGTTTTGTGAAGAAAAGCATGTGAAATGAGAGGTTCAAGCCTAGGTTTCAACAAAATATGTATGGGAGATTTGATTTTATGAATTTTTATCCATGTGTAGACCTAATGGGTTGTGTGAGTTTTTTTGAGGTCTGGGAGGTTGTGGAAGCAGGAGATTCAATAAACCCTCATGATTTTGGCCTAAAACAAGGGTTTTTGGGTTTGGAAAGAATTTGGTTGTACAAGTGGATATTTTTTGTGGATTTGGAGGTTTTGATGCATAAAAATTGCTTCCCCAAGGTTTCATGGGCATATGAAAATTTTAAAGGCTAGTTGCTTTGCAAAATAGGGCTAATCAACCTAATCAACACAACCTAGAAAGGGTGATTTTGGTGATTTGGATGAAAGGACTTGTACTTTCCCTTGAATTATGTTTAATAAATACAAAATGGGTGTCTAAAACCATCAAGGTTTTGTCTAGTGTTTTGGGAAAGTTTTGAGTTATTGGGAAAAAACTAGGTTTGCACTGTTACAAGGATTCAAGGAGTCAAAGTGTGAAATATGACTTCTGTTGTTTGTCAGGCTTTGAGAGTTGTTTGGATTGTTTAAATTTGTCATTCTAAACTTTTTGGAATCCTCTTAAAGGCAAGTTGATAGGTTGGTTGAGTTGAGCCTCCCAGGTCTACATCAGGTAGTTGCTATTGCTAAGGTGGATCACTCCTTTCTGCGAAGGCCATACACTTATGATTGGGTCAAGTGTTCTTTTCTTTAGAAAATTCCTATTGACTTTTTGATAGGTTATGATTTGATTAGATGGGTTATGAAGCACTTATTTCAATTAATTTATGTCTATTTTATTTTGTAATTTATTAAATTCAAACACATCCAAAATTATGTCCCTTGCTTTAATTGATTATTATGTTATTTAATTATCAACTCAAATGACACCTCCAATTTAACTATATCTAATTGAATTTATCTAAAGTGTTGAACATTTTTAGATCAAATTTAGTAATTAACTCAAACAACTTTGCCAATTAACTATATGTTATTTTTATTTTAACTAAAAGTACTGAAGTTACAACATACAAATTAAATGATATTATGATTGTAAAATTTATGATTAAATATATCTCTTAGAATCCTTTTTGTCCCAATTTGAAAATAATTCTATATTATAGAATAGATTTTTTTAAATTTTAAGATGAAAATAGCAAGGAAAAATCAAACAAATATCTTTATGAAAGAAGTATATTGGCGTGAAATTGAATATGATTTGTATTCCAATGTAAAAACTATAGAGAATGGAAACAATTCTTTCAACACATAAACTATTATGTAGTAATCAATTAAAATGAAAAAGCTTACTCTATATTAGTTAGGATACACAACTAAGAAAATGATCTAAATAGTCTAATAATTTGACCATTAGCATATAGCAATTTCTATAGAGTTGTAGATCTCTTCCATTTCAAAAAAACAAAATAATATTAGGTAGATAATCAAACATGTTTCATTTGTACAGTGACTTATTTATCCTAGAGGAACTAAGTATATAGTATACAAAGAAAACCAACAAACCCACAACTACCCCTATTTTGAAGGAGTTTAGTTTTCTCCCCTTCCTGATCTCCCTAATATTGTCTAATTATTTTAAAGAGACCAAGGGTCATAACACAACTTTATTCAACCCACTAAATAGCTTGGTTAATGAAACTTGAAAAAAACAACTAAACAATTGCTACATTTGGCATTTCATGTGGAATGAAGAGTGGTGACAATAATCTACTTATAGTTTAATAAAACACTATTTTTAGAAGGCTTGACATTAGAAAGATAAGTGTTAATTTTAGATATTTTACATGAGTTTCCTAGGGCCACCCATTTGTTATAAATTGCCTATAGCACTAAAATTTCCCACTTGTGAAGCATGTGATCATATCTTTGGTTATTTCATTCCCAAAAAAATAGCGTTTCCTCATGTTGACCCCGCATAGTGACATGTGAATGGGGCCAATGTTGAATTTTTTTCAATTTGTGCTTGTATGGAGTGAAACTTGACATGGTTAGCCTAGACGCATGCGTTGACGATATGGGAGGGTTTTGAGACTCAAACATGACGTCATGCTATATAAAGGCATCTCATCCTTCCTAATAATACAAGTTGCCTTATTCTTCGTCTCTTTCATATATTGTTCCTAATTATCAAATGGTGGTAAGTGATTATTCCATTATATATCATTGTATAATTAATTTTTTCTATAGTAATTTATAAATTTTTATTATATTATGTGGAGCTCCAAAAAGTTAGAGAGGAGTTCAAGTTAGTAGGTTCAAAATAAAAAATCATCACTTGTCTCTCTATGTATTTTGTATTACTAACATGTGACATTGTATGCATACATTGCTTTCTTGTATATATTATAGTTTTACCAACATATATTATTGTATGCTTGCATGGCTTCTTAGTTAATATGTGGGGAGATAGAGATATATGGGGAGAGAAAGAGAGAGAGATAGAGATATATGGGAAGAGAAAGAGAGATGGAGATATATGGGAAGAGAAAGGAGAGTGGAATAGAAGAAAATCGATCAGGCGATCCGCGGCGACAAATCGTGCCGAGATCGACATCAATCAAACATCGGATCAATCTTTCAAACTCGATCGATCAAATCTCGGGATAAAGGGGATGGTGAAAAGAGATAGAGAGAAGTGAAAAGATGGATAGAAGAAGATAGAAGGTGAAAGGAGATAAAGATCTCGAGAGTAGGAGATGGAGGAGATAAGTTAATAGAGAGGAGAATTATAGATAGATTAAGAGATCTCTCTATATTTATCTTCCCTCTATTTATCTTTGTCTCCTTAAGTGTGCAATGGGTACATTGAAGAGGTCTTAAAGGAGAATTATCATATCTTTAATCAAATGGCATGCTACCTTGAGCATAACTCCCTAAGGACACATGCCATCCTTGGATTGTTGACATGAAACAACCAATCAAAATTTAGTTTCTCTTTTCCCTCTCTCTTTTCCTTTGTATCTCTTATATTTCTCTCTCTCATGCTCTCTCTCTCTCTCTCTCTCCCTATCTATCTAAGTTCATCTCTTTCTCTCATTCTCTATCTTTCTAGTTTCTATCTCTCTTTGTATTAGCTAATAGGCTACATATATTGTGAGATTTGAGCTTGAAACAAATCTCATGCCTAGAAACCACTATTGTGTCATTGGAAAACAAGTTTCAACTGCCATTTAATGGTAAACCACTGTAGTGTAATGGTAAAATCCTCTAAAATATCAGGTAAAAGCCTATATATACTATTATATAATAAAATATAATATAATTATATATAATTTAATCTAATATTACTATTATATTAATTATATTTTGTATTATATAAAATATACTTATTATTAATTATTAATTATAATAATTTTGTTAAAGAATATAATATATAATTATAATAAGTTGAATAATTATATTATTTATTATGTAAAATATAGCTAATATATACTTAACTATATTGTAGAATATTAAAACCTAGCTAAATGACACCATAATTTTCAATTTAATTAACATACTCTAAAACCTAACGAAACCAGGTTGTAGCTCGTCAAATTGGAGAAGTGAAAGGTCAATACTAGCACCGAGGAAGAGTTGGAGGAGTGAAAAAAAGGTCAATACCAGCCCTATTGAAGAGTTTGGAGTTAAAAAAGGTCAATACCAGCACCAATGAAGAGTTTGGAGGAGTGAAAACAAGGTCAATACTAGCACCGAGGAAGAGTTTGGAGGAGTGAAAACAAGGTCAATACTAGCACCGAGGATGAGGTTGAGGGCACTCAGGGAAAATCAATGACCAAGGGAAAATGAGTACTGTAAGTTTGGCACCCCCATTCTCTTTAACCTGCAATTTTCATGCCTAGTTTCCAAAGATCTTCTTGTACATTGGCATCCCCATTCTCGTAAAATGGTATAAGATAAGACAAAAAATAAAATAGCTTAGTCTTTCACATTTTTATTGACCAGCCTCAGGTCTTGGAAAAACTCCCATAATCTACCCACATCTTGGTTGAGGTCTAGGATTTCATCACACATAGCCTTCATTGCATGAGTCTAAAGCAATTGTAGACTTAGCCCTCCCTACAAGCTTAGTGAATTTTACCACTTTATCTTTATTTTTCCTCCAATCTTTATGTTTGTCCCTCCCCTTTCAATCATCTTGCACAACTTGAACTTATAGTTGCCTTTTCTTATTGATCCTTCATGTGCTCATGTCAATCTAGCTAGTTGACTACCTAGTTACCGCGTACATCCTCCACGTTAAGCTTAATTCCTCCCACCTCCTCCAAAAAGATTGAAATTGTCATCATTTTCATCTAGAACTCATAATTAAGTCCCACTAAATTTTGAGGTTCAATTTGTTGGTGGGAACATGTTATTCTTTGTTGTACAACTTACCTCAAATCTTATGCCCACAAAGTTGCTAAAAATATAAAACAATAAGAAATTTTTTGAAGGTACAACTAAAAAGGGGTTATTTCCTTTTGGCCTCCTCCACCTCTTATATTTCAACATAGCATGGAATTACACTTACATAAGATAAACTCAAACAAATGGAAGTTTATAGGGGAAAAGGAGCCCAAGTATATGTTAGGCTAAGCTAGATCTAATGAATGGAAATAGAGGCATACAATTCATACAATTCTTCTTTAATACCTCCACCAAAAAAATATGCAAGGAAAGGTCTCCTCCCTTCTTGGTAGTGATAACCTCCTCCACACACAACCCTTAAAAATTATGAATAGAGGAATATAATCTTTGAAGAACTCAAAGTTGATTCTCTCCTACCTGATGCAATTAGTCATTTTATCCTTACAAATATTTATAGTGATTACTAGAGGCACATAGACCAATTCTTCATAATAGAGAATTTGATCATACTTTTCCAATGATGGCATTATGAGAAAACCTCAGGTTAAGTGAATAATTCCTAGCTAAGTTCTTTAAATCATGTCCAATTGTATAAGAGAAGACCGCTACTATGTGTACTTGGATACCATGGAGAAAGGCTCTTTGGGCTCTTTCATCAATCAAGGTATTATTAAATTTTAACACCTAAAAGTGAGAATGAAGAATCTTTCCTAGAATGGTGGCCAATTATGCTTCTCAACACCTAGATTACAAAATATTTGTCAATATCATTTCCATCAAAATTAAACCTATTGCTTGAGATATAGTCATACAGGTAAACAAATTGGCTTTCTTGATAGTAGATACATTCTAGACAATTCAATCCTTGCATCAAAGATTGTTGAATGGGCCCAACAAACTACTCATGGTTCCCTTACTATTAAGTTAAAACTTTGACAAGGAATATGATTGCATCAAATGTCCTTTCATTTATAAAAGGTTCAAATGGATTTATTTTTAACCCTAAATTATTATCACACATTCATCTCTTTGTTAATGAGTGATTGCACAATAGTGTGTCCCACTTGTGGGATGAGGCCAAAAAATAATCCCAAAATTTCAAAATTACAAAATACCAGTTGAATGAAGAACCTTCATTCAAAAATGATGCCATGTAAAGACTTTCAAATGAATGTATTTTTTATTTTAAATATTTCATGTCCAAAATGCTTTATAAAAGGAACCTTTGCATGAAGGACCTTCAAATGAAGACCTTAATTCAAAGGTCCTTCATTAGAAGATCCTTCATATGAAGGTTCCTTTAATGCAATCCCATTATAGATCTTAGAGTTGTTAGAGATATTTTTGTTTCGAAGTAGAGATTGTACCATCAAATAGTGTCACCATGACTCTACCAAGATATCCATCAAATTGACAAACCCTGACTTAACAACCACAAATTCACAAGAAAATTGCCCCTATCAGCCCTAGGGCATCAATTCAATGCAAAGTTTCTTGCTTTAACAAACCCCTAAATGAAATGAAACTCTATCATACCATGTTGTACACCAATCCACCGAGTTACAGTTCCAAGACAGTGGGTTGATTGGTGGATGTTATTTCTATTTAGCCCTCAAACCCTTACATAGGCAAAACAAGAAAGTCCCTGTATTTGATTGTTTTCTCCCACAAAATAGTGATTTAGCACTTCAAAAAAAATGCAAATGAAAGGGAACACATATATTTATCTACACCAATTATCTCAGAGCATTTCAAGCTTGTATGGATCCATACAACACAAAAGAACTTCAAAAAATAGTAAAAACACAAAAAATTGCTTGAAGAACGTGGTATTTGATATGAAATTTTGGTATCAACTCCTCCAACAATTGTAACAATTGTAATGGGATGGGAATACAATATGATATAAGTGGGATAAGAAATGCATCGTTTGAAGCATCAAACCAATATGCAAAGATAAAAGAAAGTGCTAACCCCTTAAACTGAAAAAGTTTCTTTTAACTTTAAGTTTGTTGGGTAGCCAATTCTTTTAAGTTATCAAATCCTACAATCATACATAATCAAAATGTTGTTGTTTCAAATGACTATGAGCACTAACTTTCACTATTTGAAGATGTTGAAACCTTGTCATAGAGAACTAGAACATTGATGCAACCACTCATCCTACCTTTAAACATACCAAAAGTCTCCTAGCAATTAGACATAGGAAGATTTAATATGACTTAAACAATTTTTATAGCCAAAGCATAAACTTATGATGAATTAACCATGCCTAGTACACACTCCCTCCCCGTTAACCACTTAGACATATGGAAATTAAATGTAAATTTGCTGCTATTTTTAGTCATGTAGGTGTCTAATAAACCACTTGGTGGTGTTTCCCTTCAAGTTTATTTACTTGAATGAAGAGAAAAAGTCCTTTGACTACAATTAGAGAATACATTTGAGGCCTTGGTTGTGTAACTAGTGAACCATAGTCACATTTAAGACTTACAAAGTTTGGGCATTAAAACGTTAAGTAGATTTGATTTGTGATAGACACATTTGGACGGTAGTAACAATAACTTGCAATCTATCAAGACTTGATTACCTTATAACCTGTTAAATTCTAGCGATGAAATGATAGATTAATCGTAATGTCACCGTGGGATCACATCACCATGAAAGAACTTCATCCAACATCCTTATGAGTGCAGGTACCAAAAAATAGGTATTTGTTAGATCTTTCTTCCTCGAGCAAGGGAAATTCAGGAAGAGAAGAGGAAAGCGAGACATGTAGTAGGTCTAAAAGAGGGAGATCAACTGGAGGTCAAAAGATTAGAAGAAAATTATGTAAATACATGGAATTTTTTCTTGCTGAAGGGGGGTCATGTTCTTATGATGATGAGAGCATAGGCGACATTGAGGTGCCCTTGAAGTACAAACTTCTACGAAAAGAATGGGTACCCAAGGAACTTCCTCCAATAAGCATTGATTTTTGTGTCAATGAGAGGATATATCGCATAGCACCATCATCATTACATGGTCTGGGCCTATTTTTCATGGATGAAATAAAGGTCTATTGCGACAAAGTTACTAAATTGATGGAGTATGTCGGATCCTGTTACAGTTACAAAGATTGGATGCAGCTGGTTCGATATACACGAAGTATGCGTAAGTATATAGTATCAGCAAATTATATATAGCTAAAAGATAAGGATCAAAATAAAGGAGTGGCTATGTACATTGATAGAAGGCCAAAAGCATTAGGGAATATTGCAGGGTTTATAAATAGTACACAACCTGGGTCAACAAATAAGCAAGCCAATTGCATATTTGAGGCGTGCGAGGGAAACCGTGTATTCGTATGTGCGATAAAATAAATAACTACAGGGGAAGAGTTGCTAATCAATTACAATTTGAATTGCTTAGATACAAAAATAGTTACTATGGGGGTGGTATATACTATATACCATTTTACCCAACCTCCAATTAATGACTCCAATATACCATTTTATTATTATGTTTTTTTTCATAAGTCTATTGGTTTCATTTCGGTAATATTTTTTTATATTTAATTTTTGTCACAGTAGGACATTGATCGTACGACCCAAAGCACAGATCGTGATGCATCTTTAGGTGCTTCTACCCAACAAGTTTACCTCATTGTAAGTGTACAAATTAGATACGAGCAAAATGTTTTACTATTATGTTTTTTTCATAAATTTATTGGGTTAATTTCGATAATGTTTTTAATATTCTTGTTGTAGTTAGCTGATTGAGGAAAGGCACTGGTAGTAGAGGAGAGCATCCATAGGGAGGTGCAATCACTATTATGTGATGATGACATCGCATATTCAACAAACCCTCTCGATATGATAAGGAAGACATAAAAAAATGCAATGAAGAAATCCTTCAATTGTTATTCATAGTGCCTCAAACAGATGAGATAAGAGAGAGGGTTAAAATATTGACTGAGAGAGCACAAAACTTGTAAGTAAGCTGTCATGAGGTCTTTAATTATAACATAAGTTCATTCATGGTTTTATATTTTGTACTCTTTTATGTCATGAACTAAAATATGTGTTGTTTTACAAGATTTTTTGCATCCTCATGATACTGCTAGCCATGATTAGGGTACTGCAGGTGCTGCCCGAGGAGTAGGGGTTGGTACAAGTGTCCATCATGATCTTCCTGCACATACATCACATCATCCGACCCCATCATCTGTGCCTCTATTGTCGACTGAAATTTTGGCAACACATAGCATGCAGGCATCGGGTAGTGCACCCTCTGGCAGTGAACACATGCCAGAACATGTGTCAGGACATGTACCTAGGGATGCAGAGGCCACTAGTATTGGTGATGTTTAAGCAACATTTCCTAGATCTTCCCGTATTACTAGTACGAGAACATTTCCAGTCACATTTGTGGTGACCGAGGATTTCGTTCCCATAAAGATAGAGAAGGTCCTAGGCACTTTAAAATGTTTTAATTATTATTATATATAATCCAATTGAAATTTACTTATTGATCACTCTTTTTAGACTAATGATCCCATGATCATTTTGCAGGAAATGATGTTTTTTATAAACATCTAAGTGATATTACATTGGAGCTCTTCGGGCCCACCATACGTACACGATGAAATGCCCAAAATCAAGATTTAAAAGATGAGCTCATTAATTATTTAGTTGTGTTGTTCGGTGATAAAACATTCAACTGAACCAAGGTTCTTAAGAAATCTGGTACATATCTAAAGTATGTGAGTGACCAATATAGGTCACATTTAGAGAAGAATAAAAAGTAAAAGTTTCCCCCCATGATTCCAGAGAGGGAGTGGAAGGACCTGGTGTCGGATGGAAAGGAGAAGGCTGAAAAGAAAAAAGGAAAGACACAACTAGGCCAAGGAAGGTATGTGATACTATCAATAATGTAATTATATACTAATTACTCTTTATTTTTACATAATCTAATGTATTTCAAAATTTTCATAGGCTACCCATCACATCGAAGGCAACAAAGGCAAGACTAGAAAAACATGGCAAGCACAAACTTGGCTCTGGTGGTTATATGAAATTATCCGCACAAATTGTAAGTATCAATAAATGAAATATTGCATCCAAATAATAAATTGCACACAATTTTGGTTTTATCACACCATAGAAGCAAAATTCATGATCTTATGCAAAAATGCAGGGCTCTGAATTCAACAGAGTGCCCACAAAAGAGGACCTAAAGATTTCCTTCCAGCAAGGCTATGGAGTCATGGCTGAACACCTAAGAGTCTTGACTGTGCAAACACAATTTTCCATTGCATCTAACACGTAGGTAAATAAAATCAATAAAGTTTATTTAAAATTGAATACTTGTGCAATCTATTCAATACTAATTTCCACCATAAAGTAATTATGTACCTATTTGTTTTAAATAGACAAGCAATGATAATACTGCACATGACATTGGAATGTAGCTTGGTGAGGGTGGAGCACAACCTGCAGATGAAGGTCATGGTGTGCATCCCAGTACTGGATGTATTCATGTGCTATACAAAACACAGTATGGATTAATACAATTAAACATCTTTAATTGCAATTGGTGTATTAATTAATGTAACCTTTCGTGTCTCAACTTTAGAGCATGTAGAGCATGATCAACACATTGAGCATGATCAACACGTTGAGCATGATCAGGCTAGAGAAGATCAGGAACATGATGTGGCCCCATCAGGTAAAGAGGACCACTCTAATGTTCTTTTAAACATATTTAATTGCAATTGGTGTATTAATTAATGTAACCTTTCGTGTTTCAACTCGGATCGGGATTTAGAGGGTGTTCAACATGTTGAGCATGAGGCTATAAGACAAGATCATGAACATGATGTGGCCCCATCAGGTAAAGAGAACCACTCTAATGTTCTTTTAATTAATGAAATACTTGTAACAATAATAATAAAACATATCAATTTAACATTTCTTTGTTATTGCAGACCCCCCCTTGTAGTAGCATCCATGTCGTGAGTACATGACTAGGCGTACATTAAGATCATGAGCAGAGGGAGAACAACTAAAGGGGGGACAAATGATTTAGAAAATGATACTCCACTTCAAATTTTTTTAGCTTCAAAAAAGAAACAAAAAAAAAGTGATTGTAATCATATTATGACAACCATATTTTTAATAATATGGTTAAAATTGAAAGAATGAGTGTTATATGTTAATGAATGAATGTGAATATGTTAATGAATGAATGAATATGTTATTAATGGATGAATGAATGAGTATTATATATTATTATGGATGAATGAATGAATGATATGTTAATGAATATGTTAATGAATGAATGTTAAATGTTATTAAAGGATGAATGAATGAATGTATATGTTATTAATGGATAAATGAATGATTAATGTTATATTATTGGGTATGGGGAATTGAGAGTGATGTGAGGGGAGAGGGGCCAAATGAGCTTCCACCATCACGTGGTTGGCCCTGTTAAGTAGAGAATATTAAACTATTCTCGAAACAAAGAGAAGCTCAATAAGGTAATGCACTTTTCAATATAAGAAATGCATTGTTTGAAGCATCAGACCAATATGCAAAGATGAAAGAAAGTGCTAACTTTTTACTATGGTGGCAGAAAAATGATTCTTTATACCCTGATGCCTTCATTTTCCAAGCCAATTTCTCCTACTTTGCATAGCTCTACCATGTTTGTGGATGTGATATGTCTCCTACACAAAAAACATGTACCAGTTTACGTCCTTCAATCCAACTACATCCAAGTATATTTTTAATTCCTCTATCTTTCATCAATCTCTTTACTATTTGAACCTCGTACAAATGTTTTAGATGAAGAACCCGTTATTGTGAAATGTGCCTCTAGTTGAGTAAAGTGAATCCATGCTCTACATCATAATTTGAAGTTGTTTCCATTCCAATGTTCTGAGTTTAGTTTGTTTGTACATGGTTTTGTATGAATACCACATTGTGTTGTGTGTGGATTTGGTTTCAAATCTTTGTTTCTTTTGTTTTTAGTGGTGACATAACTCTAAAATTTGAATTTTGTGCATAAGAGTTTAGTGGAAAAATTATCAGCTCTGAAGGGTTTAGAGGCTCGATTGAGATAGATACACATATATTTGGATCTTTTTGTTGATGGGAGGCTTCCACTTAACCATGAAATTTTGTACCATATGCAAGTATGCAAAAATTTCTCTACTTACATTCATTCGACTTACTGTCTTCCTTACCGAAATCTACCCTTGTTAAGCTACAACCATAACTAGCACATTGTCATAATGCTTCAATCTCATTCATTAATCTTTGTCTTGACAACAAGGATAATAGTCATTAATATATTACTAAGGGTAAAAATATTTCATAAAGAACTATGGAGGATAAACCATAGTCTACCAATCCATTAGAGACTCACAATGCATAAAACCATTGAAAATACATCACAATCATAACCTTTGCTAAGGGCACATGATAGTCTTTTGGATTGTTTACAAATTCATATCTACGATCACTTTCCATGTCTTGAAATTTAGCATGTAAAACCTAAGACTCATGTCCTCATATGCTTCATGCCTCCAAGTCTGTCCAAAAAAATTTCATGGCACAAGTCTTTCCACAAAAAAACTTCATGCTCTATGACTCCTACTCTATGATCTATTTTCTTGCATTTGTTCTCTCAACGCCGTTCCTTTTGTATGTCATTGCATCAAAAACCTAATTAGAGAACCATTCACATCCTCTACTTTACACCATATCAATCTGCATTTCAATTGTATCCCTTCAAGGCAAAACAATCAAACACCTATACCAAATCACCAAGGCACATTAACAACCATCTATACCTTCTCACTATAACCAATTATTAGAACTTCAAGACAATAGGTTCATCATGTTTCGAAAGAAAAAATCAATCATCTACTTCACAACTTTTTCCATTCCAACTTACTGTCCTTTTTGAAGTCAAGTCATCATTCATGCATATTAGATTTACCATACCTAAATCATTAAAAAAAACATACACTACCTTCTATACCTTATCCTAAACTTTGAAACACCTTTGTCAACATGAATACAATAGTTTCCAACCACTAACAATTCCTTTTGTCATTGTTTTATCAGATTACCATTATCCATGCAAACAAGCACCACTTCTTAAATAGGCTTCCATACCCTAAACAAGCATAGGGGCAATTCTTATGCAGAATGAATGGCTTATTATTTTTCAAAGTAGGAAAATGACTGAAAGAGATTTTATCTGAGTATTAATGATAAGGAAATTTTGGCTATGCATGTTATAATAAAGGTCCAGCAGTAAAGCAAGAAAATGACCGAAAGAGAGAAACTCTGAGTATTAATGATAAGGAAATTTTGGGTATGCATGTTATAATAAAGTTCCAACAATATTTGTTAGGGCATCATTTCATCATTTGGCTGGATTATCAAAGGATTATATCTGGTGTTAAGCTAAAGTTTATATTTTTGTAGGTTAATTAAGTAATTATTAGTTTTTGCAATGGGAAACCCAAATATCCAAATTTTGTATGCTCTAATATTTCATTTCTTTCTTGAGGAAAATTTGCACTTTATTCATTGTTATGACGGTATGCTAATGTTGGCCAAAAGGTTGGAAACTAATTCAAGTGCTTTCAATTAGACTCCAAATTGAAGTATTTTAGTCAAAATCATAGAAACAATTTCAACTCCAAAACAAAGCAATGGCTTGAGAATAGTGCACCATTTCAGAAGGCTCTTCTACTGATCCACCACATGGTGCAGTGCTGCCCGTTGTGATTAGGTTACTATATCCTTGTTTCCAGTTATTCAATAAAATGCACCAATATCCAGTGTACATATATGTGTTAATATTGTTATTACACTAGAGCATAAAGTAAAGAAGAGGCAATGTATCATTGTGTTGTCTGCATTAGAAAAGGAAAGTTTCTACCATGAATTTGTTGAACACCTTTTAAAGTAGATTACTATTTTCATTTGTTTTGAAATTGTTCGTTGCTCTCCACACCATCTGATAATGGAAAGAGTAAATATTTTTTATAGCATTTACCTTTTATTTATTTATTATGCATGTTGGGAGATCTCTCTTCATCCTAGTCATAGCTACCTATTTTTGTATTTTCCTAACTATCAGTTTGCATTTTGATGACTTTTTGTAGTGGGTTCCATCTGTCTCGCTTCTTGCTGCAATATCTAATGCTACCTACTCCTGTCACAGTCAATTAGTATTTTCTAGTTTCTTTGATGGTGTTGTTGGCATATTCCATGCTCAAACATTGAGGCCTAAATCAATATTTACATTATTTTTGTGATTATCAATCTATCAAATGCTTAGGGAATCAATGAATTGTTATTCTACTCATTGTTTAAATTTCAGCTTCATTTAGTTTCAATGTTATTTTGAGATATTTTTGATTTATTTATATTTGAAAATGAAAATTGCGACATCTGCTTAAATGCTCATGTTTAATGCATCCCATATGCATGCATTTTGAAGAGTCTAGATTACTCCACATGCCAAACATGATTCCCTCTCCCTCCTATAGTATCTAAAACTAGGAAATTGATAAATCTTGTTAAGGTTAGGTACTTTCTATTACATAAAAATTATTACTCTCTACCTATATTGTCATAGATTAATGTTTTCGGTGGTTGGGTATTTATTCTTGTGTTCAAGAGCACATTATGAAGACAAGTCATGGGCCAATCTCTGTTTTTTTGTGTGGGGATTAGCAGAAGTCGACACTCATTACTTATCTCAATGTTACCTTGAATAGTGAGTATTCTTTAGTGTTTTTTTCAATATTGTGTGTCATTTTATAAATAATGGTCAAATTGGTTATCTCATTGCATTATGAAGCTATAACTGCAGTACTACTAGTATATGCCAAAACTCTAGAACTTTTCTTTTGGCACACATTATTGAGGAATAAATCTCTTGCATCCGTGTGCTCATGTAGGTCTTTTTGCATCCACCTTGTATGAATACACTTCAACTGCTTATTTTCTATGTCGTAGGTAAATATTTCCATGAGAGAGGCTATACTTTTTTATTGTTATCTCATGAATTTGATTATTGTTTATTGATTGGTAATGGGTCTGGATACACATCAATTATAATGTGCTATTAGAAACTCTTATTACAAGAAGCAATTTGCAACTCAGCAGAAGGATAGTCACAGATGGATAGACATGTGTTTTCAAGGAATTTTCTTCTGCTCTTCCACAATTTTTACATCTTTCACATTGATGCACCTAGGCATGAGGTTCTATTGATGCTCAACTGTAGCAATTCCCTTTGAAAATTATACAAAACACATGTCTGTACACTCGTGTTTCTCTTGCACGAATTCCAAGTACATTCACTGGATCGAATTTCATGTGTTATGGTTCACAGTGATTCAAACCTTGTCTAATGTTGTCATTTATGGCTTCAAGAAAATTCACCATCAACAATTCACTATCATGACAAATTCATCTCATGGAAAATTCACCACCAGCAATTCATCACTACGGATAATTCATCGCATTAAAAATTCTCAATATATATTTCCAAGACCTTGAGATTTTGTTTGCAAAAGAATAATTTCCACCACATTAATAATAGTGATGACCGATATTGTTGTATAATTGGTTTACTAGAATAAAAAAATATATTAATTTTTTTTTCATTTTTATTATAATAAATCAAATTTTCTAATTGTATATGTGATGAATTATCCATGGCGATGAATTGCTGGTGGTGAATATTCCACGAAATGAATTTGTCATGACAATGAATTATTGAGCGGTGAATTTTTTGACGATGAATTTTCCTAGAACAGTCATTTATTCAATTGATATTGATCAATGCAATTCCAAGCACCATTCCTCTATGCTATTGTGTTTAAAACAAATTTTGATTCAAAATTCCCCTTATTGCATACCATACTTTTTGCATTTGGTAGGGTATGTAGCTGCATTACAGCTCTTGTTAAACTGATCATAATTTTTTTAAATAGTTTTAATTCTTATTGTTTTTAATATTTTAAAATAGTATGTATTTATGGTTTAAAATTTAAATAGTTTAATGGTTTGAAAAATAAGGCTTAAGACTACTTCTTCTTGATCATAAATGTTCTAAATTATATTAATGCTTCAAACTTAAGATTCATTTCATTGTTATAATGATCAAAATGTTATACTTTGCTATACATTCAATGATTCTCTTGCCCCCTACCCTTTTCTCTCTCCCCCCTCCTTTTAAGTATTTTCTTTGTCATAAAAGATTCACATTTCTGTCTCATTTACACAAATTTATCTGAAGCTCTAGGAGTGACTAAAAATATGTAAAAGGTGATGGATTATGTCTAAACAACAACTTTCCATCTTATAGCTAATTAAATCCTTAATGTTTGATGAGTTTAGAGCTCGAATAATGCTTGTATATGCATGTGTAGCAATAAGGGAGCCTATGTGAAGATTGAAATTTAAAACATCACTTTGGTATTTTTCCTTAGACAGTGAAATGATATTTTAAGTAATAGAAACCTACACACACAAATGTGTTTTGCATTGTTAATTCAATACCATGAAGAGTGGAATACAAAAATATCAAACCAAGCAAAATAATGAATTCATAAGATTATTTTGTTCTAATAGGGTTGACTGGTTGCTTGTTTCTTTTTGATTGTCAGGAAGTCATCAATATACACTTGGTTTTCCCGCCTTCTCTTGCCTCATGGCCAGAGAGTTTCTGCAGAAGGAATCAAAGTAACCTTCAAGATTGACAATGGCAATGAGTACAAGGTCAATATAACTTAATGTTAATTGGGTATGATTTTATTTGTTCAAGACCAATTTAGATTCATTTTCTGCTCACACTACTTTTATTTACATTTATGTTTTGCTAATATCCATTTTCCTTTACATTCATATTCTTCTATACATATTGTGTTTACAATAATGTTTTCCTTAATTTAATCTAGGGGAGAGGACCCAGTACCTGAGCATGTTTCAATAGTTGTGATAGTAATGGTTTATATAATGCCCAATATTTTTATCAATATTGGATAAATAGTTGTGACTTTAAAGTTGTTAGTGTTGATGATGACTACCCATAATTAAACAAAATGTATTCCTTTGATCTAAAAAGCAACCAATCATGTGATTGCACATCAGTGCTCAATAAAACATGCTGTGAATGCACAAATATTGGTCTCACTTTTTTTTTGGGTCTTTTTGGACACCTTGACAAAAAGCATGCTGATGTGGCATCATATTTGATGATGTGGCCTTGAAACCTTAGTTATAAACAGGGGACTTGTCAAGTAAGCTGTTGTAAAAAAATGGGAGTGATTTGAAATTTCCACGTAGGATAATTAGAAGTGCGAAGTTAGGGTGCTCAACTACCGGGTCCTCTCCCCTATATATTGTTGCGACACATGCATGATACTGATGTTTTTGGGAACGATGAGTAATTCGGTCAAGGGTAATGCAGTTTCTACAATATGGCCTAGAAGAAGACATATATCTCCTGATGATTTCTATATAGCTCTAGGTCATTGTTCAACTTTTCCCATAGTACCTTTGATATTCGTGTCATACTGGACCGGGTCCAATTGTCAAGTGGAGTCAATGTCAACAAATTTTGACAACATTCTTCGAGTTTGTGCTAAAATTGCAGCCTTGGAACAGGGCATGGACATCCATGACAGATACAACACATGTGATTTGTTTCATTAAATGGCTCATAGTATTTGCAAATTAGTTGCATTCAACTTAGATTTGTAGAATGTATAGAATGACATGAATTAATAACCTTGAAGTTTTTCTTGAACTATATAGAATTATTGAAGCTTTTACTTGATGTTTCAAGTATTTTCAGTAAAGATGTAGAGTTTTATGGAATGACACTTAATTTCATCCATTGGGCAGGAACATACGAAATATGGATGAAAAGATAGTGAGAATAAAACCCATTGAAAGAAGCCAAGAGCACCTTGGAAAGAATGCCAACATTTGAACGAATATTTTTTTTTAAAAAAATTGCATTGTCTCGTCGAAATTTCGACGAAAGTAACCGATGAACTAGCAAAAATTTCTGACGACTTTTCTATAGTTGCAACGAAAGTTTCGTCGTAAGGACTTGTCCAGTTCGTCAGAATTGCGACGAACTTTTGCTATTGTTTTGACGCTTCGAAGAGGCATGCCAATTTTGTTTTGTTTATTTTTCGTTGGTAGATAGATGAACTTTTTGTCGATATTCTGACAAAAACCAGATCCATTTTTCGTGACGACGACCGATGAAGCTGGGTCATTGTTTTGACGTTTAACAGTTGGTCGGGAAAGCGACAAAAATATAGTGAAAAAAATTATTTGAGAGGTTCATCGGTATTCTGACAATAGTTTGTCAATATTTCAACAAAATTTCATCACAAATTGGAGTCAAATACAGTAGTGTTGCTGGAATATGATGCCATTTGGGTTAAAGAATGTGAGAACCACCTATCAGAGGGCCATGACACTAATCTTTCATGATATGATTCACAAAACTGTGGAAGATTATGTGGATGATATATTGGCTAAGTCAAAGAAATGTTGGGATCACATAACAGCTCTAAGCTCCATCTTTGATAGGCTAGAAAGGTACAAGGTCTGACTAAATCCAAAAAAGTGTGTCTTCAAGGTACAATTAGGCAAGCTCCTCAGGTACATTGTATCCATGAGAGGAATCGAGGTAGACCCCGCAAAATTAAAAGCAATCCTCAAAATGGAGGCACCAAAAACATTGAAACAACTAAGAGGCCTACAAGGAAGACTCCAATCCATCTACTGATTTGTAGCGCAACTAGCAAACAAGGCCATCCCATACTCTCATCTACTCCACAAGGGGGTAGCATACAAGTGGGATGAGAAATGTGATCAGGCCTTCAACAAGATCAAGGAGTACTTACATCGCCGATTCTCATGCCACCAATTCCAGGCCCCTATTCTGTATATATTTGCAACAATAGGAGCCCTTGGTGCTCTCCTTGCACACCATGATGAAAATGGGAAAGAGAGATCCATCTACTACATCAGTAGAACCATGGTAGGGCATGAACTAAATTACACACCCATTGAGAAAGCTTGCTTAGCAGTCATGTTTGCAACACAAAAATTCAGACATTACATGCTAGCACATCAAATAAATCTCATTGCAAAGATAGATCCGCTCAAGTACCTGCTTTCTAAAGCAATGCTCACAGGGCAAACAAATAAATGGGTTATGATCTTGACAGAGCATGACATTGTGTATTGGAACGTAAGGCCATTAAAGGACAAGCAATTATAGATTAGTTGATAGAGGCATCGATATACTCAGAGAACCCACTTGTATCAGAGTTCCTCGACGAATCAATCTTCAACCTAAGTGTAGTGGATCATTGGAAAATGTACTTTGATGGATCCTACACACAACATGGGTTAGAAGCAGGAATCTTCTTCATCACTCCACAAGGGGATTGCATACCTAAATCATACAAGCTATCATTTTCGTGCACAAATAACATCGCAGAATATGAGGCTCTTGTCATAGGGCTAAGAATTGTTGTACAATGGTAGATCATGGCACTCAAAGTCTATGGAGACTCACATCTTGTAATCAACCAGGTAAACATTGAGTATCAAACAAAGGATGACAAGTTGAATCCCTACAAGAAATTGGTGGAAAGCCTGAAAGAGTTCTTCATTGATATCACATTTGAGCAACTACCAAGAGAAAATAACAGAGCAATGAACGCCATGGAGACAATTGGATCGCTATTGGATATACCACGCAACATCCCAAAACAAGAATTCCTCAAAGAGCAGCTTCTCATACCAGCATTTGAGGTACCAAAGTTTGAATTTGTGTGTGAGATCGTTGGTCCCGGTGATCTCTGGTATCATGATATATACACTTACTTGAGAATAAGAGTCCTCCCCACAGATATAACCCCAAACCTCAAAAGAGCCTTTGTCAAAAATTCATCACATTTTGTCATCCTAGGAGATACCCTATACCATAGAAGCATTGAAGGAACACTTTTACGATGCCTAAACACTGAGGAAGCTTTGAATGCTTTAATTGAGGTACATAACGACATTTGTGGTTCACATTCAAGTGGTATGACCTTGGCTAAGAAATTACTGAGGACTGGGTACTATTGGCCTACAATGGAAAGGGAAGCATATGACTATGTCTGAAGGTGTTTGCAGTGTCAGCAACATGGGGATCTTATCCATGCACTAGCTCAGGAGCTCCACCCAATTGTTACGCCTTGGCCCTTTTCACAATGGGGGCTCGATCTCGTTAGCAAAATCACCCCCAACTCATCCAATGGACATAAGTTCATCATCATTGCCACTGAGTGCTTCAGAAAGTGGGTAGAAGCCATCCCGATGACCTATATCACTAGAAAACATATATCCAAGTTCATCTTGAACTACCTAATATGCCGCTACGGTGCCCTCAAGCCATTATCTTAGATAATGGGACACCTTTCAAAAATTAGGATGTTTGGGACCTATGCCAAAAGCTCAAAATCCAACATCGCTTTTCCACTTCGTACTATCCCTAAGGAAATGAACAAGCTGAGGCTACGAATAAAACCATCTTGAAAATCCTCAAGAAAATAGTCAATGATGCTGGTTGTGACTGGCACCTGCAACTGAATCCCGGCCTATGGGCCTACTGAACAAGCATCCACACACCAATAGGTGCCACCCCTTTCTCCCTGGTCTATGGATAAGAAGCCATACTCCCCATTGAGATCAAGCTCCCATCCTTGAGAATATCATTGCAGAATCTCATCACAAATGAGGAATATCGGGTGTCAAGGTTGAATGAGTTCGAACTACTGGATGAGCAGTGCATGTATGCCTTAAACCATTTACAAGTCTATCAAAATCATCTCAAGCGGAGCTACAACAAGAAAATTAGGAGCTAGAACTTTCAAGTGGGAGAGCTCGTGATGAAGGAGAATCAAAAGAATGTTCCAAATCCAGATAGCAAGGGAAAGTTTGAACCCAATTGGTTGGGACCCTTCATCATCACATCAAGCTACAAGTCAGGGGCATATCAGCTATCCATGCCCGAAGGTGAGCCTCTGTAGGAGCCCATGAACAACTCCCATCTCAAAAAATTTTATGCCTAAACTTTCAAGGTATAAAACCAAAAATACAAAAAAATCAAAAAAATATAAAAATAAAAAAAGAAAAGAAAAAAAAAGGATTGAAAATAGTAAAGAGAAAAATCGTCCTCTAGTGAAAACCGCTTTGGTGGCACTTTGGGCAAGTACCTTGGTGAAAACCTGACAAACAGGCACCTTGTGTAAATAAGCACTTTCCATCCACCAAGATATCCATGGCTTGTTCTATATCATTCATCCATCACATTCCATCACACTTCCATATCTCCATCCACCACCCATCTGTATCATAGCTTGGTCCTGTGTTCATGTCATGATCCCTCCTAGTACTACTCGACCCATTCTTAAGGTCAGTTTGTCCTACTTGTATCAGAGTAGTCTATCACATCATGTTGGGGGAATGTTCTCACCGGATTGGGTTCGTGTATATTCTTGAAGTCTTCCCAAAATTAGAAAATCCAAAAAATCAAAACATCCAAAAATCCAAAAACATTCAAAACATATCAAAATCCCAAATATAGGTCAAAAAGTCAGTTGAAAAGTCAAAAATAGAGTTGTCTTGTCGAACTACGGGTCTTTGATCTCTGAACGTAGGAAAGGTTGATCTTTGATCATCCCCCGAGACACTTAGCTTAGTCCTTTAGGAGTCCATAATAAGCTGGCAATCCATTTGTTCATATCTCATCAATAATCGAGTTTGTGTCAGTCAAACTATGTGGTCTCTGCGTGTATAATGTAGGAAAGGCTAATCTTGGATTAGCCCTCGAGGCCCCTAGGATAGGTCTTTAGGTTAGTCCCTTGGTCAAAATCTCAGAAAACACAAAAACATTGAAAAATTTGAAAATCAAAACATTTGCAAAAATATCGAAAATACCAAAAACAACCTCAAAACATTTCAAAAACGTCAAAAAAATTCAAAAAACCCAAAAAATCCATCCATCCCCATCTCACTTTCACTCGAAATAAACATCCACTCATAATAAATCATCGTCACCCTCAACCTTTGGTAAAACAGTCAGAAACAAGTCTAGCAGTTTAAAAGTGAAAACTCAAAACGTCAAGGTCTCAAGTCTAGGTCAGTAAGTAAATGGGTTGGTCAACTCTTGGTACTAATAGCTAATCATCTAGTCAATTCTAGATCATCTGATAACATCATGTCCTAGGATGCATCCTTCCTACAATGGACATCAGCATCAGGCATCACCGTAGTTTAGTCTTGGCTAGCGGTATGAAGAACATTAGCATGTTTGTTTACTTGTTCTTTGGATTTTTTCTTATCTTATTTCGCTCATTCCAATGACCTCTTGATGATGTCCAAATAAAGGGATTTAGAGAGAAAGGAATGGGGCAACGATCATTATCTTTTATCTACTGTGCTTGTTGGATTTTCTTGTAATATAACCTTGGTCATACAGGCTTTGTTTGGGTGTAGGGAAGGTGATGCAGAGCTAGGAGGATTCAAAACACATCTCACAAACCTTCAACAATAATCCAAAACAATCTTTGTATAACACATGCTATTAGGCATTGTATATCACATTGGAAACATAACTATGGTAGCCCACAATTTATTTCCATGAACAGTCATTAATAACTTCTACAAAACAAATAATGAAGAAATCTATCTGGTGAGATTGAAGAAAACATAGTTATAGAATTTTCCTCAAATTCTTATGAAGATCCAACAGTGGAAACAAAAATTATTGTATTTTTCCCAAAACTGCAAACCCTAGGTAGGGTTCAGACCTGCCCTCACAAAAATATTCATAACTTATTCAAATCTTAATGAATTTTGATGAGACTTGAAGAAAATTAAAGTATATTCACATGGAAACAAAATAAAATTGGTTTTAGATCCAAAATATTGACTTTATATTCTGTACCATCACACTTTTTAGACTATAAATTCTGCACAATATTGTTAGAATAGGAATCTCACCAAAATAATCATATCTTCCACAAAACTCAATAAAATTCAATGAGACAAAATTAATTGGAAAGTAGAAACATATATCTTTCCATCCATATATGATAATCCATTATTTGAGTCCATACCAGGCCGTACAAATCACAACTTCAATCTGGTAACAATGTAAAAATCAGGAAATACACAAAATTTGAGGTTTCCATTTATCAAACTTCAAAAATGATGTCTCCAACCCCCAATTCGAGTTTTGGAGGGTTTATTTATACATTTTCAACCAAAACCAACTATTTTCAACCACCTTTTGATTATTTTTTTCACAAAACACCCTAATGACACTTCATCTACCTAATTTTAAACTTTTGACAATTTTTTACAATATATGAGAAATGAACAACATCCTAGGACCTATAACACCACAAAGGTGGCCTCTTGGGCCTTATTACAATATCAAAACATAAAAATGGAAAAAATAACTCAATATGTACTCATGGAGGCATGTGATCAAATAGGTGCTCCTACACCAAACTCCCGAGGGCAAAAGAATTCAAGCCCCTTTGAATTGTCTTCTTCCTAGTCTTCCAGTTAGGTTGCACCTTGTCCTTTGTCTTTTCAATCAGATTTTGTCCTTTATTCCTTTTTTTCTTCTTATTCCTTCTCCTTTCAAGTATCCCTACAACTTGGAAGTCCCAAAACTCTATCATATCATCAAACACTTCACTTTGTCCTTCATAATATGCACATACATAATCCAAAGAAAAATTAGAAACAAAATATAGAGACCTTGAGGTCTCCTTGTCTTTTTGTACTTCAAATTACTCTTCACCCATAACCAACTTATCCATTCTTGACACCAATTCACTTGCAACCTCAATGTCCTTTTTTTCTTCTACCTTGATGAGTTCTTCTTCCTCTTGTTTAACTTTTCCATCACCAACCTTACTATTCCATTCTTCTTCAATGGCTGCATATTGTACCCATAAATCTTCTTCTTCATCTTTGACTGAATTTGCTGCCTTCTTTTATTTTCTTTTCTTGTTCATAATATTATTTATAGGCCATCTTAACCCCTTTGAAATTGGTATATGCCAACTCCTTAGTGCTTTCTTAAGAATTTGGTGTTATTTGTCTAATCTTTCCAACCTTTTGCTCATCTCTTCCATGGATTTCTCAAACTCTATTTGTCTTGCCTTCTTGCTCTCCATCTTTCTCAACTCTTTTTCCTCCCTTTCCTTCTTCATTCATGAATCCTCAGCCTGCAAACATCTTTCCAATCTTCTCAACAAATCCATCTCCACAAGCAAGTCTCTCCTTTCTTCCACTTCACTTTGCCACACCTAGGCAATTAGGTTCCTTCCTCAACCTGCACAACACACAACTACAAACACCAACACAAAACCAAAAAATTTCACCAGCCAATATATTTTCTAGGCTCTAATACAAATTTTATGCAGAGATAGGAGGATTCAAAACACATCTCACAAACCTTCAACAATAATCCAAAACAATCTTTGTATAACACATGCTATTAGGCATTGTATATCACATTGGAAACATAACTATGGCAACCCACAATTTATTTCCATGAACAGTCATTAATAACTTCTACAAAACAAATAATGAAGAAAATATGTCTAGTGAGATTGAATAAAACATAGTTATAGACTTTTCCTCAAATTATTATGAAGATCCAACGGTGGAAACAAGAGTTATTGTATTTTTCCCAAAACTGCAAACCCTAGGTAGGGTTCAGACCTGCCCTCACAAAAATGTTCATAACTTATTCAAATATTAATTAATTTTGATGAGAATTGAAGAAAATTAAAGTAGATTCACATGGAAACAAAATAAAATTGGTTTTAGATCCAAAATATTGACTTTATATTCTGTACCATCACACTTTTTAGACTGTAAATTCTGCACAATATTGTTAGAATAGGCAGTCTCACCAAAATAATCATATCTTCCACAAAACTCAATAAAATTCAATGAGACAAAATTAATTGGAAAGTAGAAACAGATATATTTCCATCCATATATGATACTCCATTATTTGAGTCCATACCAGGCCATACAAATCACAACTTCAATCTGGTAACAATGTAAAAATCAGGAAATGCACAAAATTTGAGGTCTCCATTTATCAAACTTCAAAAATGATGTCTCCAACCCCCAATTCGAGTTTTGGAGGGTTTATTTATACATTTTCAACCAAAAACAACTATTTCCAACCACCTTTTGATTAGTTTGTTCACAAAACACCCTAATGACAATTCATCTACCTAATTTTAAACTTTTGACAATTTTTTACAATATATGAGAAATGAACAACATCCTAGGACCTATAACACCACAAAGGTGGCCTCTTGGGCCTTATTACAATATCAAAACATCAAAATGGAACAACTAACTCAATATGTACTCATGGAGGCATGTGATCAAATAGGTGCTTCTGCACCGGAGAGTGTTTTAGGTGTTTTTTTGACCACATAGGAAGGCTTTCCTTTCTATGTTTTGGTCTAAGATGTTTGGAATATCTGAACTACATTTTAAATAAGGTTCCATATGTCAAGTGTGAACAAGAGTACTCCTATCTGATTGTCGAGTCAAATTCCATCACACTAGGTACAACACCATCCTGGTTCTTTATACCTTGATGCATCGCATCTATGTGTGTTATCAAACATAAGGTAAGTAGCCCTTTTAAAATACCAATTCTTGGTAAGAAAATCATCATCATCATCATTATCATCTCTAATAAAGTGGGCTTGTTGGATCTTATTTATTTTGTCTTCTTTCCGCGCTAACATGGTACCATGCCAGTTAATCAAAAACATCGCTAATGCATCCATCTTGCATCCACAAACTGTTAGCATACTGCATATCATATCATATCATATAGAAAACACTGATCATCTCACATGCATTGCATTTCATCATTATATAATATAGATTGGTTATTCTAAGCATCTCATAACCATACATTTGCATTCATTGCATAAACCATATAAACATCATCATATGCATAATCATATCATCTAGTTGCATCATACCATATGCATCATCATATCATATCATGTGCATCATCATATCATCCATACATACATCATCGCATCATCCATACATATTGAAAAAGTACTGAAAAGAAAAGGAATATGTCATAACATCTCATACAATACGATCATCCATTAAGTGCATAATATAGATTTGTTAGTTTGAGCATTTTGCATATCATAACATTTGCATCCATATCATCCATACATCATCATAAAAAGTACATAGAAAAGATATTGAAAAAAGAAATGTATCCATGAACATCACACATCGTATCGCATATAGAACATCGCATATAGAAAAGCAAATACATTCATCCATCATGCATAAACAAAATAGACACATCTCATAATCAAATCGATCATATCATATATATCAATAATGTAACTATCATGGTACAAATCAAGATCAAATGTTTGTGTATCAATCAATGTATACAAATTCCCACGGGGCTATAAAAAATGGAGCTCGTGGATTTCAAAAAGAATAGTGTCGCTGATAAAAAATGTGAGCTAGCCCTGATGGCTGCTCCCCTCACCTGACTATCTCTCAGGTTGGTCCTGCCTCTACCCTGTCTGCTAGGAGAAATCTGCCACCTGAGCCACTTGAGGAATTGCCTAATGATAATGAACCCGATAGTACTTGACCTCTCTGATGGCCTCTCAGTACATCCGTGTCGGGACCGTCCTGCCCTGTGTCATAGCTGTCATACTCTCTAACTGTTGGTGTCGGCCCACCTCCTGTGCTAACTACAACTTGGTGGCCTGCCTATGCTATACAACCTGGTCTCGCTCTGCTATAAGGGCCTGGACCTGCTGCCAGGCTTGGTCTCTCTCAGACGTCAGTGTTGCAACCTATTCCTAGAGCTACTGTATGAGTATATCCCTCTGATTTGGTTGAGGTGGTGGCGGCGGTGGCGGCAAAGGCTGATCCCTCCAGGGTGGCTGCTGATCTCTGGGTGCATCTCTCTGCTGATGCCCATCTTGTTGCTGGTGCTTGCCCCCCTGATCTCTTTTCCCTTGCGGGTCTGGAGGTGGTCCACCTCCTTCTCTGTCTCCGTCCCCGTCTCCATCTCCTTGTCCAACTCACCCCCACCCTTGCCCTATTGTCCGGCCTTGGGGTCTCCATCGCGGTAAAACTGTCTTGGGAACTGTCAATCTAACGAGTGGCCTAAACCATTCAATGTATCCATGTGTGGTACTGGGCTCTGCCTACCCCTGATCATATTCCTAGGGCCTCGCTACTAGCTATCTAAATGAATCCATCACATCCTCTGGTGGGATCAACCAACCCCATGTGGTCTCTTTGGTGGTGTGAGAAAAAATGGCCATGTACTGAACATCAGGCATGTCCTGAATATCACCAAATTGCCTGGCTACCCGATCTGGAAGGTAGCACTCGATCATTGTGTGCTCTTTGCCCTACATCAGTCTATCCTACCTCACAAAGAAAAGTTGTTGAATATCATCGTACCATGCGGGCATCCCGAGATAAGGCCTCCAAGTGAATGTGGTCATCTCGTCAATGACCCTCCTCTAGTGAGGGATGCCTGCCCATCATGTATGTGTGAATGTCATGCCATCCTTGTATTGCCAGACTGTTGGGTCATTTGGCTCCACATCAACCACTGTAACTCGCAGGCGGAGCATGACAATATGCTCCCAGTCCTAGATGTGTAGAAGTGTCACCCTTGCTTCGATGGCCTTGTTGTCGCAATATGCGAACTTGTGCAAATCATGATAAAGTGAGGCTAGCATCATTAGTCCCAATGCAAAGCAACACCTCCTGTGGAGCATCCGCTCCCAAGCTAAACCCGATCCTGGGCTCAAATATCTGCCCCACCGATCTGGAGCTACAAGTCCTGAAATGATATCGACCACAATCAGTCGGAAGGTAGACACCTAACCTCTGTACCTCTCAAGCTCAATCTGTCCCTCGGAAAAGATAATCTTGTCCAGCCCCATGATCTCATAGCAGGCATTAGTTCTGACATCCATATCATAAATGACCCTCTCACTGTGGATCGACAATCAAAGAATCCGCCAGATGTCCTCCAGTGTGATGGTTGCCTCACCAGTGGGAAAGTGAAATGAGGACGTCTCATTGTGCCATCTCTCTTCCAGCATAGTCATCATACCCAAGTGTGTCCTGATAGTAGGCGCGTACATGACGTACCATAGCCCAATCACTCTAAGGTGCTCCTGAAGCAACTCATGTAAATCGGACAATCTGCTAAGAATCGGGGATCGGTGCTCACGTGAGTGTACGAGCTCTGTGTCCTCCTACACCACTAAAGCCACAAAGTCAAGTTTTGTAAAAAATCTGGATCCCATTTAAAGTTTTTGTGACCGAAACAGCAAAGGCGTCACTGTTTGGAAACTCCAAACTAGGTTGATAGAGTCCCCAAATCACAAATTCCACCACGGCGACACTATTTGACTGCGCTTCTGTTTGACCAAGAAACCCTAAACTCCTAACTGACCCGCGGCGGTGCCATTTTCATATGCAACACACTTTGGAGTTTGAGCCCTAAGGCTCTAATTGCGACACAGTGTCATAGATTGCAATAGTGACCCAGTTTAAGGCTGCATGACACCGATTTGACCCTTTCAGTGGTGCCAAACTATGCCGCTGGACTAGTTTGACATTCTAACCCTAATAAATGTGCACAAAAATTAAAAAAACAAGTTGGGTTAGGGTAACATACCTGTGGTCCTACACCTAGAAGTCATTGGACTTGCACTCGCTTGGAGATGTGTTGGGGAAGCACTCTTTGTGCCAGCTCACATGAAGGTTAGAGCTCAAAACAATGAAATTGCTAAAGGCTAGGTGTGCAAATGAATTGAAAGTGACCCCTCGAGGGCTATTTAAGCACAAAAATTAGGGTTTTTTGATCCTGTTTAGCCATCAAGCTAGGGTTTTGCGCCCTTGTTTGCATTTTTTCCCTACCGAGGATCATTTTGCATCTTTTTTTCGTGTTTTGGCACATTTTCGGCATCCGGGGGCCTTTCTGGACCCGTCGGGTAGCTTGTCCTTTTTTTCGTGAGATCACCCAAAAATCCAAATTTTCGTCCGATCTCTCAAGGGGGCAATATACTAGCATAATTATTTCACTAGGGTAGTAGTGGGGCATCCAAAAAAAATATATTTTTTTTAAAATTTTGATCTCGGCAGACTTATTCTTTGAACCAACGCAAGAGGTACATTGCTTCAAAGAGGGGAAAAATGTAGACACGTAAAATATATCGATTGATCACATACACTTGATCCTGATTTACTAACACTAGTTCATCCAGAATCATCCCCTTTACTAACCATTTAATCGAATAACCCTTATTTCATTAAATTCATCATATTTTATCTTTTAATTAAATAAATCAATTTTATCTAATTAAATCATTATCTCCTATTAATTAAATGAATCATTTTGTTTAATTAATCATCATACTCTTTAATTAAATAATTCATTTTATTTAATTAACCTCTAAAGCCATCTCCTTTAAATTGAATAAATTAATCTTTATTTGATTTAAATCTAACACCATACTCTTTAATTAAATAAATCAAACTTTATTTAATTAAGTCAATCATTATTCCTCTCATCTTGATTTATTTAAATCCTAAAATCAAAATCAAAATGTCAAATCTACTAAATCTCCATTTAAATTAATCAAATCATGATTAATCCTAACATTAATCCCTCAAATCCTCTAGGTTTTGCAACTTGTACAAGTAAATAAATTTATTGATTTATTAAATCTCCTATTTTCATTCAAAAAGTCATAAAAGGTTGGAATATTCCTCAAATTTGAAAATCTCCCTCCAAAGGACTTGTCCATCCAACAAGGCATTAAAGGCCTCTTACATGTCCTTTTCTTGAGCCAAGTGGCATTTAATTCTTCTTTCATCTCCCTCCAACATGTCATTTCTCCAATTTTGAATTACGACCTAATAGCATTAATGTGCACATTCATCCAAATGTGCTCCACCTTTGTCCACTCACATGTTGACAAGTGGCATTGTGCTATTGGTTGGTGTTCGATCCCACATCCATCCATTTTTCTTATTCTTCCATCATTCTCTTCTATAAATAGAAGGCTCTCAATTTGATTTTGGATCCACAACTTCATGCAACATCATTATCTTCATGTTTTGAGCAAAGATCATCCATTGTCATCCATTTTCATAGTTTTTCATCATTTCATAGCTAGGTTATGGAGAAATTTCATCAAGGAGCATCAATCTTCAAAGTTCATCATCAAGCTTGACTAGGAATTGGGAAAGGGCTATTTTCCACATCAAAATAGTACCAATTCCCCCATGGGATTGAGAGTTTTTTTGTTTTGAGCAAAATTAGATAGCTTTTATTTGTATTCTTCATGTTATTTCTTGTTCTTGATATTTCAAATGAATCTTATGGGGAATGATGATTTGATTTGCATAATGGACTAATATTGTGTTTGTTGTTTATGTTTGTGTAGGTCTAGGATCACCATTCACAGTTACAAACTGTAAACCAATGTACTCAACCTCAACTATATCCTTAAATTCATTACACAAATTATTTGGACAAACAGAGTGACAAATTAACTCTTTATTTCAAACAAAATATTGCTATAAAAGCTTATTCCATCCATCTTAACAATAATTTACAGTTGGTTTAGAAATGCACAAGTTTAGGGATTAGGCCCTTCTACCATCCTACACTCTAGTGCTTAGCCTTTGTTCCTCTCTGGTTGTGCAACTTATTTTTTGCAGGGTATATTCATACCCGATTGGCTTCATTCGATGCAATCCCTCAGCTCTATTCTTTTCCACTCACCTCTACGTGCACACTCCTCTCCCTGTATTAATTGTTTATATTTTACTTTCTCTAAAAATTGATACTATTTAGGACACTTCTGCCTTTCCTGTTGGCTGTGTTCTTCCTTCTATTCACAACGCTAACTTCCCTTACTACTATATCTTCCATTAAAATTCAATTTAATTCCTTTTATCATCTACTCTTCAATGTAGTGTGGCCCTCTATATGCAATTTTTGTTCATTGCAATTCTATTCATTATTCCCATATTCTCTTTTTGTTTTTTTCTTGTTTTTAAATCTGTTCTCTCAACTTTTTTATGCCACCCCTCCTCTACATTTTTCTATGCACCCTTCTGCAATTTTTTTAATTTTAATTTATTTAAACATTTACTTCATTCACAACCCCTCAATTTTCATTGGTGTGACCCCTATCTACTCCCTTATTTGCATTATTAATTGTTCATTGTTATGTTGCGCCTGCCCCTACCTCATGCTAGTGATGGATCTCCCCTTTATCTATTTGTTCTATTCTCTTTTTAAACTACACTTCTATTCATGGCATGCCCTTTGTATTCATTTTTTTTCCATTCTAATTCTTCCTAGATATGACCTGCTCTACCCTTTTCCTCTTGTGCATTTCTTCATACATTTGGTTTTATTGATCCTTGTTTTTCTAAGCACACCCCTTTCACTTTCATTCTCTCTATCTTTTCAAATTGTTCTTATATGTAACTTTAACCTCCCATGATCAATGCATGGCATTTTGACAATCAATATCAACAATGTTGGGTTCACTTCCACCAAAATCATTCGTAAATACCAAATTTGAATTGAACTTTAGAAATCAACAGGATGCTCCTACATTAGATATGCAGGGTAGAGTATTGTGAGAATAGGCTCATAATGGTGGAGTTGAGTACTCAAAGTACTCTTTTAGGTTGAAACCAACTTGCAGCGAACTCCATTACTGAAGAATGTGCACCAAAACTATTTATTCCTCTTCTTCTAGAAACTCTTTGGAACACACACCATCTTCCTTCGACAACACTGCATTCTCTTCCTTCTTCCCCTCATGGACTGATGTTCACCATAGCTCAACCTCTTCCACCAAATGCTCTCTATTCTCCTCTCCTCCTTTGTGGGATAAAACCCACCTCCAATCGACCACCTCCACCAAAATACTACAACATCCTCTACTATATCTACACACAACCACACAACAACTACACACAATTCTAGAATTGTGTCTTCTACTTCCACTTTTACAAAAAATTAAAATTGAAATTTACCTCTTTCTTTTCCGTAGCTACAACATCATCCTTCGCTGTGACATCTTCCACATCCTCACTAGCTGCAACTTCTCGCTCTTCCCCCTTCGCTACAAAAATGAGCTTCAACACCTGCTCTTCTTCAGTCACCAACATGCATGCTAACAAATATTCTTCACCTTTTCCATTCATTGTGACCTCTCTGCTTCTTGCTTCCTTCTTTTCTTCCTTTTCCTTCATGTCTTCCTCATGGCATGTCTTTGTTGCAACTTCTTCGGTAGGGGTTGTTCTCTCATATTTCTCCATCCAACTCAAGTTGTTGTCCTTGGTCTTCTTCTCGCTCTTCTTTACCACTTTCCTCTCGCTTTTCCCAACATTATTTTCCAATTTCTTGATCCTCACCTTGATCTTTCCCACTTCCTCACAGACCATCTGTCCCATCTTCTTAAACTTCTCATTTTCTACTTTCTCCTAAAACTACTACAAAAATAAATTTCGCACGGGTCTCCTCATGACCCATCCCATCTTGTTTGCTGCAATCTTCCACAATGCACATTCTTCATAGCTTCAAGCTCTCTCAGTACTCAGTTTTCCTCACACACCTGCAACAACTCTCATGAGCTTCTTCTCTACTGCTTCACACTCTCTTCTCTACTTGCATGTCTTGGTGCAGACCACCTCACGTTCGATGGTCTATCTACATGCACACAAAACCTCACTCTAGTACCAATTGATGCAGGGGGAATCCCCTCTCGCATAAAAAATAACACACACTTGAAAATCGCCACTAGCAGATCCTCTCCGCCTATCAATTTCAAAACATTAGGAAAATTTCCACAAATTGTAAACCAATATACTCAACCTTAGATATATACTCAAATTAAATACAAAAATTATTTGGGAAAACACTCGGTCACAAATTAACTCTTTATTCAAAACAAAAGATAGCTATGAAAGCTTATTCCATCCATCTTAACAACAATTTATAGTTGGTTTTGCAATACACAAGTTCGGGCATTGGGCCCTTCTACCATACTACACTTTGGTGCTTAGCCCCTATTCCTCTCTAGTTGCACAACTTATTTTATATAGGGAATATTCATACCTAATTGGCTTCATCCGGTGCAATCCCTCAACTCTATTCTTTTCTACTCACCTCTATGCACACACCCCTATGCCTGTATTAATTGTTTATATTTTACTTGCTCTAAAAATTGATGCTATTCAAGACACTTTTTCCTTTCCCATTGGTTGTGTTCTTCCTTCCATTCCCAATGCTAAGTTCCCTTACTACAATATCTACCATTCACATTCAATTTAATTCCTTTTATTGTCTGCTCTTCAATGTATAAGTGCGAACCTCTATATGTAATTTTTGTCTATTGAAAATCTGTTCATTGCACCCCTATTCTCTTTTTGTTTTTTTTTCCTATTTTTAAATCTTCTCTCTCAACTTCTTTGATATAGTATCGTGAAGTGGAATTGTATCAAATAAAATTAAAATGTAGTGGATAGAAAGGCATAAGGACTAGTGGCATGATGATTCATTGGAAGGATGGGAAGAAGGATGATGAGGAGGAAGGATGAGGATAAGGTGATGGGATGCCCCCTTGAGAGGACATGTGAGTTAAGAGAACACAAGTGTGGTCTCAATATGGAAGGGAACAATAAGGGATGAGGATCAAGAAGTGGATGAAATGGGATGGAAGAGGATGGAAAGGAAGGGGAATTTGAGGATGAATGGGATGGAAGAGGATGAAAAGGAAAATGGATTTGGTTATGCTAGTATGTAAGCAATCCTAAGATTTTTTTATAGAAAAGGAAATTATGCACCAAGGTATGAGGAACTGAGGTGACAAGGTAACCTTTGCATTGAATTGACACTTAAACAAGACAAACATGTCATACAATATAAAGATGATGCTCCACTGTACACCAGTCAAAACACACCAAGATATAGAAAGATCTAGGAGGGATTAAGTAGGTGTAGTCATGGGTCAAAAAATAAGATCAAAAGATAAATCAAACAAAAAAATTCACTTCTAAACATGTCATACAACAAATATATCTCTTGCCAAAGATAAGATGGTGATGGTGATGATGATGATTAAGATTATGCTAGACTCAAGGGTCTTAAGGGAATTGATGATTGGATTTGTCTTGGAAACACTATGGATAACCAAGAAGTGATTGATAGATAAAACTTGGAAACACTATGGATAACCAAGAGGTGATTGAAAGATGAGAGGCAAAAGGATATAATGAATGGTTAATGTTTAACAGCTAGGCTCATGTGTGATTTTAATAAGGATTGTTGTTGGCATGTAGTGTTTGATGTTTTGTTTAAATGTAAGCTTGAGAAGCTCAAACGATTGTTATGGATGGGATTTGGGATGAGATGGGATGAGAGAATGTGTTTAGGTGTTTTCTTATTATGGGATGAAGCATTTTTTACGGGATGAAGTGATGAGGATGGACACAAATGCATGAGTTTTGAAAACCAAAGAGTTTGAATACTAAGGATATACAAGGCCAAATTCTTCACATGCTTTAGGAGAAACTTTCACATCTAATGCAAGGGGAAGGAAAAGGAATGGTGGGTGATGACAAAGGAGATGACAGATTAATCAATGAGCAATACAAGCCATGATAGGTTTATTATGAATGGATGAATGGATAAGTTTTATTTTATTACGATACAAGAATATATAAGTGATGATGGTAGGGGAGATGACATCCTAAAATATGGTAGATAAGAGACTACTACACATGGCACCTATTTCCAAGTTTTCACCATGGTACTTATCCAAGGTGCCACCAAAGTGATTTTCACCTATGGAAGGATTATTTCTCTTTACTTTTTTTGATTTTTTTGATTTTTTGATTTTCAACAAATGAGTCATGATGATGTTGTGATAAAACCAATGGGCAGTTGACCTAGTTGATGATTGTTGACAAAGGGAGGTTGATGTTTTTCTAGTGAAGATGAATGAAATATTGTCTCATAGATGGAGAAAGTTAAGGTATGATCACTAATATGCACACTACAAAGGCCTTCATGCTTCATATAAAGAAGCTTGAGAAACCTTTGTATTAATGAACGTCAAGGGGTTTCCATCAAAGGTTTGTCGATACAATATATGGTCAAGGGAGATTGGAGATGGATGGATGGATAATTATGGATGAAGTGGATAGATTGTGTGAGATGATGATGATGATGATGAATACTTATGATCAACAAGTTTGTATCTTGATATATTGCTTTGAGAACTTTTATAGATACCCCCGATTGTTTTGGATATTGTAACATTATTGGAGATCAACTTATGCTTTTTCTTGATTTTATTTTTGACTTTTATTTTTAATTGTTCAATAGATTTTGATTGAGATTTTGATTAGAGGAATTTTCTTTTCTTTTATTTTATTTTTTTGAGTTTATTTTTTTATCTTTGATTGATAAAGGCTTTTTTTATTTTTGTATTTTTATTGATAGTCTTGTTGTTTTGAAATATAGACGATACTTTTGATCCAAGTCTAGGAGGTGGGTGGAAGTGGATGAGTTGGATGAGATGGTGAGGATATGTAAATCATGGAATATATCGACGATATATTCAATAGATTCTTTGTGGATACCCTTATCAATATTGTTAATATCAAAAAATGCTTGCACTTCTATAGTGGGATTGTAAGTAGGCTTAGTAGGCACAATATCAGGTGATTCATACCCTAACCACAATGCTTGGCATGGAAAGAATGTAGCTCATATTCTCCAATTCCAATGTCTTTTTATTTTAGCTTGGATCTTCAAGTGAGTGCGAGAAGTGGATAAGGCAAATAATGTGGATGGATCAATGTATGAGGATGCAGATGTTGTGATATTGGTTGGGCTATGTTGTGAAGGGACATAACTTATTTCCAAGAATTTGTAATATTGGAAAGGATTTTAATGAGCAAGGATGGTCACTTTAGTTCCATTGTGAGGGAAATTTATGCATTGATGATATGTGGATGGGATGGCTTGCATGGAATGGATCCATGGATGACCAAGAAGGACGTTGAATGGGAGATCATGGTCTAGAATTTGACAAGTAGTTTTTGTTAGGGTTAGAAATGGCAGATATCTAACAATTAAATGCAGATTTAATTAATAAACAGAGAAACTAAAGCACACATAATAAATTATAACACAGAGAATTTAACGTGGTTCACCCAATTTGGGCTACATCCACCAAACCGCAGCCATCCAATGATTTTATTATCCAGTGCAAAAACCTATTACAATCTTGCGAATAATCACATTTTTCATCATACTGTAACCCACATCTGAACCCCTTTTTAACAAGCTTAGAAGCTTCCAGATCAGGGTTCTACAAAGTTGGTTTTTTCCTTTTTAGGTGATGACGCGAAAAAGTAGGAGGAAATTTTTTATATTAGCCAGGGTGTACAGTATAGCATGATCAGTCGCCACATACCAACAATTTTTATATTAGCGGGTCCAACTTGAATGGGTAGCTTTATGGAACCTTTAGATTTATGCTCTACTTCATCATAGGATTTGATGGTAATCTTTGTTTTAGGATGGAAAACATCATCATAATATCCCAATTGTTTTATTAGATTCAAGCTACGAAGACTAAGTATTGATCCACCATCTACTAGGACACACTTGATTGTGGTTTTATGGATACGAGCTTCAAGATATAGTAGTTTTGAGTGAGATGGTTCGATGGAAGGAAAATATTTGGTGGTAAATGTGAGGGATTGTGGAGAAGATAAGTTTCCTATCATGCCTTAAAATTGGTCAAGATTAATGTCATTAGGGACACAAGTTTCTTCAAGGGCTTTCTCAAGGAGTTCTTTGTGGATGCGGGATGTTTGAAGTAGCTCAAGGATAGATATTTGTGTTGGTGTTTTGTTCAAGTGGTAAAGGATGTTATATTTTTTTGTAGATGGGGATGAGGATGAGGCTACTTGGATGGTAACTTGACCACATCAGATTGTGACGACTCAATTAGGGTCTTTGATGGTTATAGTGGTTACTTGATTAGGGATTTGTTCAATGTGGTCAACAATGGAATCATATGAGATATTATTATTGTAAGTATAAGGTACTATGTTATAAGATGTGGAAGATTTACCATCATTATGCTAAGGAAAAGGCTACATGTATATACCTTGTTGTTCATTAGGTGAATTTTTTCCTTCAATGGTGATTTCTCCTCGATTGATAAGATTTTTGATTGAGTTCTTAAGTCTCATACAAGAAGATGTTTTATGTCCATGAACTTGATGATATTCACAACATTTATGTTCATTAAACCAAGAGGGTTTACGAACATTTGAACCCAAAGGTTCTGTAGCTAGAATTTGGATCACATTTTCTTGGACTAGTTATTAAAGGTTGGTCTTGATAAGTTTACCCAAGGGAGTGTATTCACATTGATTATATCATTTAGGTTGACCTTGAAGGATAACCACAGGGTGTTGGGGAGCTTGATTTTTTTGAGATGATGATGATGGAGGTATTTGGATGTATTGGACATGTTTAGATCAATCCAACCATCACTAGAACTATGTTCTTGTTCTTGTTCCAAAAGTGAGATTTGTCACTAGATTGATTGTTGTCTTATTCAAATGAGTGAGTATATTGCATTTGTAAATGGAACCCCATTTCAAAATTCAAGTTTTAGACAAAGATAGTGACAAGGTGTTTTTCGAGTATGGGCCATGCAAAGAAACTAACAAGATGTCTCCATATTTGTAAGAATGAGGAAAATATTTCACCACTCTTTTGTTTTGTGTTACAAAGGTCCATCATGGTGATTTCATGTTCAATGTTGTAGGACAAGTGTGTGATAGTTTTTTTGCAAGCTCAAAAAATGTGGTGATGGTCCCATGAAGGAGGTGTGTAAATCAATAAAGGTCTTGTCCACCCAAGCTTCTAGGGAATAGCCTCAAGAGGTATGCATCAACATAATATATCTCTTGGCATATGATGTAAAATTATTTAAGGTGCACCCTAGGATCTCTCATTCCTTTGTATTTATTAAATTTAGGCATTTCAAATTCTTGAGAAAAAGGGTCATGTTGACTGATTTGTCAAAAGGATAAGGACATAGTTCTTGGAATGTGTATATTTTATTTTGATGTCATAGTTGAAGTCCCTTGAGGATATCCTTGATTTTTTGAATGTCTTGTACCAAAGAACTTGTGAGATTAAGCGGTGGTGGTTGATAGTTGGATGTAGGAGGTTGTGAATATGATATTCGTTGAATTTAATAAGTGGATGAGATGGGGTTTAAATATTGGAGGTGTTGATAGGTGGATGAAGTTGGGTTTGAGATTTGGATGGGGTGTGAAATTGGATTAGAATTTTGAAGGGGGTATGTTGAAATGTGAGGATAAGGGATGGAAGGTTGAATTGTGGGATTAAATGTTATAGGTGCTTGATGGGATTTTGATATGTATGTGTGATTTGGATGTGAGATTGATGGTTTGAGATGAAATAGGAGGATTAGAAGAAGATTGGAAATAAGCAGGATCATGATGATTATAAGAGGATGATAGATGATGATGAGAAGTTGGGGATGTGGAAGGAGCTTGTTGGGTGATTTGGGAGATGTCAAAGTCATGGGGTACTTTGGAACCTTTCTTAGATAACATAAGGATGTATGGATTGGGGTAATTGATGATGTATTGATGCATTAAATACATGGGTTGGGTATCTTGAGAAAAATAATCTATGATGTGGTTGAATCTTGGTCCACTTCATGTATGATGTGGGATGGAAATGGGAATGTGTTTTTCAAGAGGACTTGAAAAACCACTTCTTCAAAGAATATATCATTAGATGATGATGATGGGAACTCTTGGGAGGCCATGATTTTATTTCTATCTTATGAACTTTTGATAGGAATCCAAGAAAGGTACCTAGGAATGATGAGATTGGATGAAAGGTAGACCTTAGATATGAAGATATTGATTGGAATGATTTAATTGGAAGGAAAATGAGGATGGAATGATGGATTTATAGGATGGAAAGGGGACAATGATGGATTGAAAGGGTGATGATGGATACAACTTGGTCATGCTATGTAGAACCAAGAGGTGAGAAGGATTTAACTTGGCAATGCTATGGATAACCAAGAGGTGAAAATGATGTAAATTGGAAATGCTATGGATAACCAAGGGGTGTGAAATGATACAAGGCCAATGCTGTTGCAAGTAAGTCTAGATCCTTGATAGATAGGGATGATTTTCTTAATTAGGGTTGACAATTACCCAAGCAAGGCTTGGATGTGGATTTTGATAACTAACATGGGGGAGCCAAATTCCCAAGCTAGGTCAACAAAAATGATAAGAGATATCTCAATATACTACTTAAGATAGGAAAGTTATCAAGTAATATACAAGCTAGTGGATAGAAATGGGATTAGGATCTAGATTTGACTCTTAACAAGATTGATTTTGATAGGATATAGATATGGATTTGGATTGGATGATGGGATATGTCAATAAATAATGATAATGGATGGAAATATAAGATAGGTTAATGATGATAGATGATGGATGAGGAAGATAAGATAGGTCAATGATGAAAGATGATGGATTGGAAAGATATGATAAATGGATGATGAAAGATAAAGGATGGGGAAATAGAATGGTTCAATGATGAAATCAATGATGATAATGAAATGATGACAAGGGTGACATGTTTGTTGATTGATCCTGGGTATAATGATGATGATGATGTTTGTTATGAAAATGGATGAAAATGATGAGATGAAGGAAAGATGGGGATTTTTGGATGGATAGGATGAACATGGTTGAATTTTTTACCAAAACGATTTCTAAGCATGGGTCTCTTAAGTCTGCTTTAGGTTTGCAAGGTCAAAATCTTGGATCGAAGGATCTAAAGTGGTCAAATGAAGGTGATTTTGTAGAGGTGTAGCTTTATGGAAAAAAGGTCCCACTCTATGAAACATAGGTTCCTTTTTGTGAAATAGAGATGCATTTTCATAAAAAACTATGCATAGATGCCTCAAGATGAAGCACAAGCGCTAGGGGATGAAACAAAGGCCTTGAATAAAAATTTGGGATGGTTTGGATGATATTTGGAAAGAGATTTATGACCAAAAAGACACATTAGATGAATTGAATCTCAAGGTGATAAGAATAAATAGATTCATTGGTTTTGCACATGAAGACATGCCAAGCACATGAGAAAAATCCTAGAATTAGTCAAGTAGGTGTGTATACTTAATATGGGCCCGCCAACCAAAGGATAATACCTCAAGATTGGTGTGAAACACCTCTCTTTGAATATTTGGTAGGTAGAGATCCAATGACATAGGGGCTCACCTTTTCTTTTTCTTGGAGGTCCTAATACCTTTCCTAAAGAGCTTCTACCACTACTTAGGGAGATACACATTGAGTAACTTTAGGTATGATATTGTACCTTGCACCACACTAAGAAATAGTATAATGTTCTTAATAAATTTTAAAAACAAGGTGTTTAGTGGATTTATGATCAGTGAGCTCATCAAATAGTGCCCAAACTTAGGAGGGTCTCTCCTCTCATCACCAAACAAGTCTTGATGGACCAAGGGTCTTGTGGCTTAGCTCGAACGATGCTATCCACACTTTGAGGTGTAGATTTTCTATCCCCTCTTTGTATAATCCATTAGAAAACTTGGTTGAGGTCATCCTTGAGGTGATAAAAATACCCAAGAAAGGCCTCCTAATGGGAAATATTATATTGTGTTTTTTTAACACCTATGATTACACAAAGCGCAAGGGGAGAACATACACACATAATAGTAAGCCTTGGGTGATAACATAGAACATAAAAGAAATGAAGAAGTGTGAGATTTCTAATCTTCAAGATCACACTAAGTGCAAGGAGAAAGCAAATGTCTACACACCTTTCCAAACATGACAAACAATGTTCATTAACCCACTGAACTACTTTAGATTCCTAGATTAGTGAGAAATCAAATCTTAGAAAAATGTAACATGCATCAAACCATTAGTAATCTTGGTGAAAATGATCTTTGACATGTGTTTACAAGTTGCACCACCTATTAGTTGACCAAAATGAAGGTTAGTAAGAAAAACAAGTTCAAAAACCCTATAAATGAAAAATTAAAATACAAGTGCAACTTTATCAGATAGAGGTGCCAATTTATGATGTAAAGTTGCCACTTTATGCTATAGAGATGCAACTTTATGAAATAGAGGCACCACTTTGTGAAATAGAGGCACAATTTCATAGATTGGGCCTGAAAATGTGCCTCGAGGTTCAAAAAATGAGATTTTTGGTCAACCCAACTAGGAAACCTATAAAATGAAGTTAGGGAACATTGAAAATACACAAATATTACAACAAAAGATCACAATATTGATGCAAAGTCAAGTCACATAGACTATTTGAATGAAATACTAGGTTAGAGAAACCCTAAAACCCTATTTTTTGCAAGAAATGAGTTAAACAACCTACAAAACAAGGTCCTAATGGTTAGTCAAACCCTAGGTAAACATCCTAAATAATCAATCAAGATGCACAAAATAAAGGTGTGGTTTGAGTGATAGAGGTGAAACTCTGTGAAGCATAGGCACCTTTCTATGAAACAAAGGAGTAGCTCTATGTAACTAAGGTGCCTTTATATGAAACAAAGGCATGGCTCTATCCAATAGAGTTCTATGAAACAAAGGCACATTTTCATAGTCTGAGTTTCAAAACTAAAATTATCACAAAAACTCACAAAAAAATCACCAAAAAAGGTTAAATAGGGATGTGGATCCCATCAAGCATGCCAAAATGAAGAAGAGAAAAATATTGAAGGTAAATAAAATGGAAGATAATGCAATAAAAACACAATACCTTCACCTAGAATCCTTCTCACTCCTTGATGAGAAAAAATGGAATGCACCCTTGTTCCATTTGATTTTCTCTTATGATAATGATAGTGTGTGGATTTCTCAATAGAATAGCATAACCTTGATAAAATTAAAAATGAGATAAAAATGGCAACATAAGGGTATAATAGCTTCCAAGTTTATGAGGATGAAGGATGTGAGCCTCTAGATATAGAGTCTTGAAGAGACTAAATCAATGGCTATGATAGATTGATGATGGATGGCTAAAATTGAATGAGGATTACGGTTATGATCAAAGATGTGGTCATGAGACAAGTGGCACATGAGGCATAGGATTTAGGTTTAAGATTGGGATAAGGATCAAAATCCTTATGTGAATGTCTAGGATTAAGAGGTGGGATTGAGATGAGTGGATAAGATGAAAATTTAGTTTGACTTTTGGATAGGTGTCTAGGTTCAATGAATCTAGATAAGGAGTTAGTTAAACATGTGAAGGGGACACTTGTCACATGATGGTAATTTTAAATTTTGATCCATGTGAACAAGATTGAGGGCTAGGATTAAATGGAAAAATGATAGAAGATGAAGTGAAATTTAATTAACGGGATCATGTGGAGGGAAAATAATTAAATAAATGATAAATATTTATTTAATTAAAGGTTAGGATAAAGATGGTAAAAATATGGAATTAATTAATTAAATAATAAATATTTATTTAATTGATAGCTAAGGATAGACTAAAATTAGGTGTGGTTGAGTGAGGTAAGATTTTAGGTGTCTACAAGGAGTATAATGGAAGATATATTTTCTTGGTGATAATAGCTCTCTTTATATAATTGGTCAAAAAGGAAGGTGAAAGTGTTTCATGGATAGGAGAGTGAGGAAACTTGGTAATTTTTTGCATATACCAAGTTTAGCTCAAATTTTGATTTTTATCTCTAAGATGATTGACTTTTTTTTGCATGCCATAATGATAAAAATGGTACAAATTGGTTAGATAAAATTTGGTGCTAGCCAAAAGTGTGAGGCATGGTACTCTATTTACGCAAAAAGCATCAATACCATACATCTTTCTTAATGTTATTGAACCTAAATAAAGTTTCTTGTGGCATCACTAGTTGGGTCATGTTTGAGAAAAAGATCTAAACACTCTGGTAAGTAAAAATATGGTGTAAGGTATTTTAGATTGTTCTATTGGACTTGACTTTTGTGAACATTGTGTGTTTGGAAAGAAAAATAGAGTGCATCTTGCTTTAGGAATTTTTAGATTATGGAATGTGTTGGAACTTATTAATAGTAAATTTTCTAGCCATATGGATGTACACTCAATTGTTAAGTCTCAATAGTATGTCTCTTTCACTAATGATTACTCTAGACATGTTTAGGCATATTTTCTTAGGAAAATGTTTGAATTTTTTCTCAAGTTCAAAAAAATTTAAGCACTTCTAGAAAATTACATCAATAAGAAGATAAGATAAAAAGTGCCAAGGTCAAATAATGGCGGGAAGTTGTTCACTAAAGAGTTTCAGGTATTTTTAAAATACACTAGTTTTGTTAAGTAAAGGACCACCCTATACACTACAACATAATGGAGTTGCTAAAAGGTTGAATAGGGTCTTGTTGGATTGGACTACAATAATATTAAACATTCTTGATTTAGGATGAGAAATTTGGGTTGAATCAATTAACACTATTTTTTATTTAAAAATAGGTCTCATATTTTTGTGTTTGATAAGAAAAAACCATGTGGAATGTAGACATGTAAGAAGATTATTTTAACACACCTAAGAGTGGCTGTGAGGCATTTGTTCACATTCCAGAAGAGAAATAGTTTAAGTTGGATTTCAAGGTTGAAAGTGCATTTTCATCGGGCATGAAAGGCTAGAAGCTTGCTAAATATATGTTGTCATTGATGTCAAAGGTGTAATGTCAAGGAGTATTGTCCTTGATGTCAAGGGTGCTCACTGATGGCAAATGAGTTCTGTCAACAAGTAGTTCAATGAGAATTAAATGTAATTGTAGTGTCACATCAGAGCATTTTGAGAACAACGAAGAAGACTGTTGTAGTATTCTTGTAACATCATGCATGTATCTATTTTGTTGATAAAAGTAATCCGAAAGGTTGATATGGAATTTTGGAGGCCAGTTACTCAGGCAAAGAGATTTTTCTAGTAACATGTTCATGATTTGTATTTCTTCTTGGATGTGAGTTTTGGTTTGCGGTTTCAAAGGAGAGTATGTCTAAACTTGTTCAATCTTATTCTAGAGTTTCCAAAATTTATGTTTAGTGGGAAAAAGTTTTGAAGTGACAGTTGGGTCATTGTGTTGGTTAATGAACCATTTGATGTTCCAGAATTGTGCGAAAGCAGCTTGTAGTGTGTGATCTCTGGAGGTAGCATGGGAAAGTGAAACAGGTCCTAGTTAAGATCCTTGAAGTAAGTGCATGGAATCATGTTCTTTTGGTGGCAACAAATTTGATTTAGGACTGACCCGCTACATGTTACATGCAAATTTGAATTTAGGTCCACCTTAGCCAACTTGGCTAATTGTGGATGGTGTTAAGGGACTCCTGGCTGACATGAAATGTTGTTAATGTAATGAGATGTATATAATCATCATAGTGTGTGTAAAGTAATTGTGTGAGCAAGTGTAAATCCAAGTGATATAATGGGAGTTCCATCTCAATCATTGTACACCATCATCATTAGATCATAAGTAGTGTGGGAGAGTGTCTGAAGGAAGATTAGATCGAGTGTAAGTTGTGTAATTAGCATTGACCACAAGCTTTATCTTTGTATTTCGATAGGAATATTGTCTTACCTGTTGAGTTGGTGCTCAGATCTTTGTATTAAGGATTGGTGTCTCTAGTAGCTTGGTGCCTACTTCATAATTGTAATCTATTAATTATTTCTATAAGGCTGGATTTGGACAATAGCCCCAAGCAACTCTTCTCATCATGGTTTTCCCATTCTAGATTTCCACATATATCTAGTGTTCATTGTGTGAATGCATGCATATGTGTTTCTTGATTGATATTAGTTGTGTTCATTCGTGTTTGATGATTCATGTGTAGAGATACATGTTTAATTAAAGATTTTTAAATAGATTTGATATACTCATTCACCCCCCTCTCAATTTATTATATACCCTTCAATTGGTATCAGAGCCAAGTTCCTTTGAAGAAGCTTTAAAACTTGAGGTAGATTCAAGATGACAAAATCAATGAATCAAAAAGGATTATCTTAAAATAAGTTTTCACTCTTTGATGGATCCAATTATGCCTTTTGGAAAGTAAGGATGGAAGCACATCTGATGGACCTAGGGTTTGAAGTTTGGAAATCAGTTGTGGAAGGATATGAGATCCTTGAAAGTCCTCCAAGAGATCAAGCCAAAAAGAATGCTTGTGAAAATAATGCTAAATTAAGGAATTTTATTTTATGTGGTTTATCTAACTTTGAGTTTGTAAAGATCATGCATTGTAGGAATATGAAAGAAGTGTGGAGTAAGTTACACAATATCTATGAAGGTGATGACAAGGTAAAACAAGAAAAGCATCGAACTCATCGAGGTCAATTTGAAAGTCTAAAAATGAAGGAGAAGAAAACATTGCCAAATTCTTACTCTGAGTTGATGAGGTAGTAAATTCCATTAGAGTTCTCGATGAAGAATTGAAAGAAGATATGATTGTGAAAAAGGTACTTAGATCCCTTCCCAAAAAGTTTGAGGCAAAAGTTTCTACTGTTGAAGAAGCTAAAGACCTAAATATTATAACTATGGATGAGTTACATGGAATTTTGACTACCTATGAGATGAGAATTGAGAATGAAAATTTTGTAAAGAAAGAGGTTGCATTCAAGGTATCCAAGAAGCAAGATGATTTAGATTCAAAAGATGGATCAAATCCGAAAGAAGCAATTTTTTTTAGAAAGTTATAAAGAGGTTTTTGAAAGTATAAAGGTAAGCTTCCTTTCAAATATTTTAATTATGGTGAAGTAGGACATTTCACGGATAAGTGTCCATATAAGGAATCTAACAGTGATGAAAAAAGTCATTTCTAAAAGGGAAAAAGATTTAGAAAAAAATAAAAAAATCTTTATCAATGAGGAAGGATACTCATCTGATGATGATGACCAAGGCACCTCCAGGAATGAAGGAGAAAGGGATCTATTTATGGCTATGGAAAAATCTAAAGATGATGTAGAAATAAAGTCTAAAATTAAAGATGATGTGGAAGTAGACCTTGTGGAAGAATTACTCTACATCGATAAGGAGATCAAAAGGTTGAAGAAAGGAATTGCAGAAGAAGTGAAATCCAAAGACAAATTATCTTAGAATCTTGAGGAGGTGGAGACAATGATCATTGGTATGAAGATTCAAGTAGAAGATTCAAAAATGATTGAAGAATTTTTGAATGAAAGACTACTATCAAGAGACAAGGACTGTGAGAAACTTGAAGCAAAAATTGTCATTGAGGAAAGATCTTGAAAAGATAAATCATCAGCTGAAGTTGAAGTTTGGAAAATCACATAGATATTGGATTAGATAATAGAAAGATAGAGATCGCTGCATATTAAAAATGGTCTTGGTTTTATTGATGAGCAGAAGAGTAAGGTGACCAAGAAAACTGTGAAGTTATTGTTGAGAATCTGGAAAGGAATGACTTTGGAAGTTCAAAGTTTGGAAAATTTTCTACAATTAATGAAAGTAAGGTGGTGAATGATGGTTTCATCTAAGTGCACAAGAAAAATAAAAGATCCAAAAGACAAGTTTCAAGAGGACAAGGAAACAATACCAGGTTCTATCATTATTTTTCTAGTTACTATTTTAATTGCAATCATTTTGGTCATAAGGCTGTGAATTGTAGAAAGACTCAAGAAAGAAGGAATGATTTTGTTAGCAAAATTAAATTTGCACCCTTGTACAATTTAATATCATTTTTCACAAATGCAATAATTTTGGACATATTGCTAAAAATTGCAAAAGCAATTTTGTGAGTTCTCCTACTCCAAATACAAAAGGAGATAAGGCAGAATGTTAGAACAATGAAGTAGATAAAGTTTAGAAGAAGAAACCAAAGGAGCAAAGATCAGAGAAATCCATGGTGGCTCAAACTTCCCTACATGCTTAAAAGGAGAAGAACTTATGGATCATTGACAGTGGATGCTTAAGTCACATGAGCAGGGGCAAGAGCAAGTTCATGGATTTCAAGAAGTTTAATGGAGGATCTGTAACTCTTGGAAATAATTTTGTTGCTAAGATTACCGGTAAGGGTGTTTTGAGTCTTGATGGTGGAAAGATAAAGACTCATGATGTTTTGTATGTAGAAGGATTGTAGCACAATCTTCTGAGTGTAAGTCAGATGTGTGATAAAGGCTACAAAATTTCATTTAATTCTAAAGGTTGTGAAATCAGAAAGATTGGTACTAGAGAGTTAGTTGCAGAAGGAATCATGACTGATGGTAATGTACATCATCTTAGTGAGGTAAACAAACAAAATTGCTTTCCAATACAAAGAGAAGAGAGTTGGTTATGGCATAGAAGACTGGGGCACACCAATTTTGATGATCTTGTGAGGATTAGCTCAAAAGGAATGGTAAGAGATATGCCAAAAATCAAGAAGCCTCAGTCTACTAGTTGCAAACCATGCCATGAAGGAAAATAGACAAGAACCAGATTTCCTACTAAGGAATATTCTACAACAAAGCCATTGGATTTGATTCATATTGACCTATGCAGACCAATGAGGACAAAGAGCTTACAAGGTGGCAAGTATTTTATAATGCTTATTGATGATTACTCTAGAATGACTTGGATTACTTTTCTAAAATAAAAATTATAAGATTTTGAGAAACTTAAATCTTTTAATGCTATGGTTGAAAATGAAACCGAAAGAACAATCAATTGTCTGAGATCAAACAGAGGTGGATAATTCACTTCCAACTAGTATGACATGAATTATGTGAGTTTCATGGGATCCAAAGAAAATTTTCTTCTCCTAGAACTCCTTAGTAGAATGGAGTAGCTGAGAGGAAGAACCAAGCCGTATAGGAGATGGCTAGAACAATGTTAAGTCAAGCAAAGTTATGAGATATGTATTGGAGAGAAGCAGTTCAAACCTTAGTATATATTTTGAACAGAGCTCAAATTAGAACAAGGACTACTAAAACACCAGATAAACTATGGAAAGGAAGAACGACTTCAGTTAGACATCTCAAGATATTTGGAAGAAAGTGCTACATTAAAAGGGATGGATAAGATTTGGGTAAGTTTGATTCTAGATCTAATGAAGGCATTTTTCTTAGTTATTCTATGGAAAGCAAGGCATATAGATGCTATAACAAAGTATTGAAAAGGATTATGGAAAGTGTCGATGTAATTATTGATGAAACAATACAATCTATGAATATTCTGAATGAGGAAGATGATGAACCAATCCATAATAGTGAGAGAGACTCAGAAGTTGAATATAAGAATATAGTTACAAAGACATCAACTAAGTATGTTCATGAAAATCATTCTGAAGACCAAATAATAGGAGATAATAATAGTTGGCTTCAAACCCAAAGAAGAATTGAGAAATAAATTGAATACACAAACTTTGCATTATTATCAAAAATTGAACCAAGTTATTATGCACAGGAAAGCAAAGAGAAAGGTTGGTTGGATGCTACAGAGGAAGAATTGAACCGGACTAAGAAAAAATAAAACCTGGGAATTAGTTCCAAGACCAAAGACAAAAATGTCATTGGTACTAGATGGGTCTTTAGAAATAAGCTGCATGAAGATGGAAAAGTGATCCAGAACAAGGCCAAACCTGTGTGTAAAGGATATGCTCAGGTTGAAGGAATTGATTTTGAAGAGACAACTGCTTCGGTAGCAAGGTTGGAAGTAATCAGAATATTTTTGGCCTTATCAACATTCAATAAGTTCAAGGTATATCAGATGGATGTGAAGTCTACATTTTTGAATGGAAAGTTAGAAGTATACATTGAGCAACTAGAAGGATTCTAATGTTCAGATAATCCAAATTTTGTGTGTAGAATGAAGAAAGTGCTTTATGGACTCAAACATGTTCCTAGAGCATGGTACTCCAGATTGGATAAATATCTGCAACAACAAGGTTTCTAGAGAGGTGGTGTAGATACTAATTTATACATAAAAACAAAGGGTGATCAATTGTTGATTGTTTTTGTCTATGTTGATGACATTATCTTTGGTAGCAGTGGTGATGTTATGTGCAAAGAATTTTGGGATGCAATGCAAAGTGAGTTTGAAATGTCAATGCTTGGTGAATTGTCTTTCTTCCTTGGTTTACAAATTTCTCAATCAAACAAAGGTATATTCATTTCTCAAAAAAAGTACATCAAAGAAATGTTGAGCAAGTTTAAGATGGAAGAATGCAAACTGGTGAGTACACCTATGGTAAATGGGTGTAAATTGAGAAAGGATGATGAATCTTCTCTAGAAAACCAGACTTTGTATAGATCTATGATTGGTAGTTTGTTGTACGTGACTGCATCTAGACCAGATATAATACAAGCAGTTGGGATGGTAGCTAGATTTTAGGCAATGCCTAAGGAAACTCATGTCAAGGCAATAAAAAGGATATTCAAATATCTGAAGGCTACAATGGATTTTTTTTTGTGGTATCCTAAGAGTAAAACATTCACTCTAAATGCATACACAAATGCAAATTGGACAGGAAGCATATATGACTAGAAGACAACAAGTGTTGGATCTTTCTTTCTTGGTGATCATCTAGTATCCTAGCTAAGCAAGAAGCAAGATTCAATATCTCTATCTACAACATAAGTAGAATATATTGCAACAACCTCATGTTGCACTCAGATATTGTGGATGAAGCAAAATTTGAAGGAAATGAAGATAGAGTTTGATGAACCCATTCCCATTCTTTGTGACAATACCAGTGCTATAAATATTTCCAAGAATTTGGTGATGCACTTGAGGATAAAGCATATTGCAATTATCATTTTTTGAGAGAGAAGGTTGTAGACAAAGAGTTGAAGTTGGAATATGTTGAAACAAAGGAGCAAGTAGTAGAAATTTTTACAAAACCTCTTCCCAAGTAGACCTTTGAGTATCTCTGGAAAAAGTTGGGAGTTGTTTCTCCCTCTTGAATGAAGAGGAAACACAAGTTGAGGGGGAGTGTTGATTGCCTGGCACAAGAAGACTTGGTGATCTTGCAGAGTGTTTCAAAAGAAATTTGGTATGGACTCATGGGCAGTCTATCCAGGAAACAAGTTTCTAGTTTGTGCAATAAGTAGTTGATCTTTTCCATTGATGTCAAAGGGGGAGAATGTTGGGAATAGGATGCCATTTAATTGCAATTCTAAACATATTTCATGTATCTCCTAAGTCCTTGGATTGTGTTCCCCAACACTAGGATTAGAAAGAGATTAAATTCGAATGAAATGAACATGTAAATTGACAATTCTAATTAATTCTAAATGATAGGAACATGTGGGGACGCCCCAGAAGAGCTCCTACAAAATAGGAGCACATGGGGTGCCCACATGGAAGGTGAAACTCACCTTGAGTTAAGTTAATTTTTTGGAGAAAGATAACACTTCAATAATGCATGTAAAGATCCTAGAAGTTAGGAATTGATATTAACATGAATGGAGTTCAGTTCAGTTCAGTATCAGTTCAATTCAGTTCAGTTTAGTTATGGTTCAATTATCTTTAGTTGCATGTAGTTAGTTTTAGTTGAATGCTAGTTGATTTTAGTTGACTTGGAATGCATCACTAATGACTTGAGTTGCATGACAGATAACAGGTGATAAAATCAGTTAAGTGGGGATGATCAATCATGCATCATGTTTGCATGAATTGATGGAGAGATATGTTTCAGTTAACAGAGTTTGACTTGGACCCACCTTGGGCGCCCAAGTTGGCATCTTGGAGTTAACACCTTTTGCACGAGAAGATATTTATAAGATTGAGTTAAGTGGGACCATTCTTGGGCGCCAACTTTGAGGAGAAGCTTACAAGATATCTTCGTAATCAATGTCGAGTTAAGACTTCAGTTTGGGACGCCCAAATTGATGGACTTGGTTTGACATTATTTTTCATGGAAGAACTCTACTTGCAAAGAATAGGCGCAGGTTTTGTGAGATAAACTTTGTGCTTTGTAATTGAAAACTCTTTGGAATTTACAAGGCTCATTATTGTCTATAAATTGCAGCAAGTTGAAGAGAGTTTTATCAGATTTTATTGTAGGTTGTGAAGAAGAATTGTTGAAGGAAAAAGAAGCATCTCAAGCAAGGATTGATAAAGAATTATTGTAATCTTGTTCTAAGGTTAAATAATACAAGCACTATTGATTCTAGTGGTGGATTTTTTCCCCGAAAGGGTTTCTCCATGATATATGTTGTGTCACTTCTATCTTCTAGTCTTATTCTTCCACAATCTTTTGTCTACTTCAACAATTGGTAAAATGAATCTAAACATATAATCATCCACAAATAATTTTTAACAAAGAAAACTTATTTAGATCTACAGTATAATAGTTTTACAAGTTTTAAAGCTACAATAATTACCTCCATTTTCAACATTTGGTATCAGAGCTAACGGTTGGGTAGAGTTTGGGACGCCTTTCTCTTAAAAGTTTGAATGTTTTTTGGTTGTAGTGGGAGCTTTTACTATTGTGTTATTGCTGATTTTGGAAAATAAGTTTGTTACAATGAGTTTTAATTCTCGTTTATATATTGAAAGATTCAATGGATCTAATTATGAGATGTGGAAACTAAAAATGGAGGATCTCCTTGAAGAGAGAGATTAGTGGTTAGTTGTTGGTAATGAGACAAAGTCACCTACAACAATGTCAGATGAGGATTGGGCTAAACTTGATAAGAAGGCAAGAGGGACCATAAGATTATGTCTTGTTGATGTTGTTCTCTTGAATGTTTCAGAAGAAACTACCACATATAAGTTGTGGAAGAGAATAGGTGATATCTATCAAACCAAAAGTCTTACTAATAAGTTGTATCTGAAAAGATAGTTGTATTCTTTAAAGATGAAAGATGGTGATTCTATTGCAAATCATTTGACTACTTTTAATTTGATTCTAAGTCAGTTAGCATCTGTAGATGTAAAGCTAGAAGATGAAGATAAATGCATTTTGTTACTTTGTTCTTTGCCATAATCTTGGAAAAATCTAATTGTTTCTATCAGTGGTAGTGGTGCAGATCTGAAGATGGACAACATAATTTCTACTCTCCTATCAGAGGAGATGAGGAGGAAGTCTAAAATAGAAATCCAAGATGCCTTGTTTGTAAAAGGTAGGCCTAAGATAAAGGAACCTAAGGGAGACAAGGAAGGGAAGGGTAAGTCAGAAGGACAGAGTAAGGTAAAGTGTTGGAACTGTGGGAAACTGAGACATGTGAAGAAGGATTGTAAGAACAAGAAAAAGAGTTTTGATTCTTCTACAGAGGAATCCTCGGATGACGGTAATCATGCATAGATCATTTCATGTAAAAATGTTAGTGATGACTCTTTGCTTGATGTTAAAAAGTGATATTCATGAAGAGGATGGTAGTCATGATGCCATGTGTAGCTCGTACCATTGTTCAGTGGGAGTTGTTGGAAGTGATGTGGATGCATCATTGGTAATGTTATCTTCATGTGATTGGGGATATGTTTTTTCTTGGTTTAGAGTGGTTGCTATTATGTCATGGTTTACTCTTGATACACGTTTAGAGTTTGGCATGGTTCTTGTTCTCTTGAGACTAGGATGTTTATGTATGTTATGATGCATGTGATATCCTTAGAGGAGATGGTTAGATCATGGATGTCATGTTTATGTTTTTGATTCATGATTGGAGCTTTGAAATTGATCTTGTGTAGTTCTCTTATGTATTGGGTACATTAATCATTTTCTTGATTACTTCATGATAGTGCTATGTTACATTTGGAGTTTGGCATGGATTGGTTGGTTACAGGTCCTCATGGATACTTGGAGAAATAGGTGAGGCTTGAGTTCTCTTATGGTAAGAGATATATGTTGGAATGGTTACTTGTAAGAATTTTTTTTTCAACAGTAAAGACTAAGAAGCCTACACCTTGGTTGGACGTGAGTTCAACACACTCGACGGTTTCACATGCCTCCAAAGAGGCAGTTTGGTTACAGAGACTTGGTAAAGGTATTGGTTTTAATTGCAAGTAAGTTAAACTTGAATGTGATAGTCAGAGTGCTATTTGTTTAGCCAAAAATCCTATGTATCATGCTCGTACTAAGCATGTTGATGTTCAGTGTCACTTTGTGCGAGAAATGGTTGAGAGTAGGAAGGTATTAATTGAGAAAGTTGACACTTTGATTAATGTTGTAGATTATCTTACGAAACCAGTTCCTATAGATAAGTTCTCTTGGTTTTGAGTATTAATCATTTTCTTGGAGCTTCATGATTATGCAGGTTGCATTTGAAGTTGGCATGGATTGATTAGTTGGTGTAGGAAGGCCATTGGCCTTGAGTCCTGTACTTGATTTATAATAATGATTCCTTGTTTAGAATAATTGCAATGTATAATGTCAAGTGGGAGAATGTTGGGAATAAGATGCCATTTAATTGCAATCCTAAACATATTTCATGTATCTCCTAAGTCTTTGGAAAGTGTTCCCCAACACTAGGATTAGAAAGGGATTAAATTCGAATGAAATGAACATGTAAATTGACATTTGTAATTAATTCTAAATGATAGGAACATGTGGGGACGCCCAAGAAGAGCTCCTGCAAAATAGGAGCACATTGGGCCCACATGGAAGGTGGAACTCACCTTGAGTTAAGTTAACTGTTTGGAGAAAGATAACACTTTTGTAATGCATGTAAAGATCCTAGAAGTTAGGAATTGATATTTACATGAATGGAGTTCAGTTTAGTTTAGTTTAGTTAGTTTAGTTCAGTATAATTCAGATCAGTTAGTTCAGTTCAGTTCAGTCCAGTTATGGTTTAGTTATCTTCAGTTGCATGTAGTTAGTTTAGTTGACTTTAGTTGACTTGGAATGCATGACTAATGACTTGAGTTGCATGATAGATAATAGGTGATACATTCAGTTAAGTGGGGATGATCAATCATGCATCATGTTTGCATGAATTGATGGAGAGATATGTTTCAGTTAACAAAGCTTGACTTGGACCCACCTTGGGCGCCCAAGTTGGCATCTTGGAGTTAACACCTTTTGCATGAGAAGATATTTATAAGGCTGAGTTAAGTGGGCCCATTCTTGGGCACCAACTTTGAGGAGAAGCTTACAAGATATCTTCGTAATCAATGTTGAGTTAAGACTTCAGTTTGGGATGCCCCAATTGATGAAGGACTTGGTTTGACATTGTTTTTCACGGAAGAACTCTACTTGCAAAGAATAGGCGTAGGTTTTTTGAGATAAGCTTTGTGCTTTGTAATTGTAAACTCTTTGGAGTTTACAAGGCTCATTATTGTCTATAAATTGCAACAAGTTGAAGAGAGTTTATCATATTTTATTGCAGGTTGTGAAGAAGAATTGTTGAAGGAAAAAAAAGCATCTCAAGCAAGGATTGATAAAGAATTATTGTAATCTTGTTCTAAGGTTAAATAATACAAACACTATTGATTCTGGTGGTGGAGTTTTTTCCCGAAAGGGTTTCTCCACAGTATATGCTATGTCACTTCTATCTTTTGGTCTTATTCTTCTACAATCTTTTGTCTACTTCTACAGTTGGTAAAATGAATCTAAATAGATAATCATCCACAAAGAATTTGTAACAAAAACCTCCTATTTAGATCTACAGTATAATAGTTTTATGATTTTTAAAGCTACAATAATTACCTCCATTTTCAATAGAGAAATGGTGCTCAAAATGCTAAATCATCTAAGGTGGCTTCATGATCCTGACACATTAGATTTGTCTTCTTGTGCTAGTAACATTTTATTGCTTTCCATCCATGACAAAGGGGGAGATTGTTGAACATATGTTTTCATTAATGTCAAAGGTGTAATGCCAAGGAGTATTGTCCTTGATGTCAAGGGTTATCACTAATGTAAAAGGAGTAATGTCAACAAGTAGTTCAATGAGTATTAAATGTAATCGTTATCATATCAGAGCATTTTGAGAACAACAAACAAGACATTTGTATGCTTGTAATATCATGCATGTATCTATTTTGTTGATAGAAGTAATCCAGAATGTTGGAGGTTAGTTACTCAAGCAGAGAGATTTTTCTAGAAACATGTTAATGATTTGTATTTCTCCCTGGATGCAAGTTTTGGTCTATGGTTTCAAAGGAGAGTATGTCTACACTTGTTCAATCTTATTCAAGAGTTTCTAAAATTTATGTTTAGTAGGAAAAATGTTTGAAGTGATAGTTGGGTGACTGTGTTGGTTAATGAACTAGTTGATGTTCTGGAATTGTATCGCAATGGCTTGTAGTGTGTGACCTCCAGAGGTAGTGTGGGAAAGTGAAATAGGTCCTTGTTAAGATCCTTGAAGGAACTGCACAACATCATGTTCTTTTGGCGGAAACAAATTTGATTTAGGACCAACTTGCTACATTTTTCATGCAAATTTGAATTTAGTCCACCTTAGCCGACTTGGCTAATTGCATATGGTGTTAAGGGACTCTTGGCTAACATGAAATGTTGTTAATGTAATGAGATGTATATAATCCTCATAGTTTAGATCTCACTGGGGTAATGTATGCGAGTGTGTGTAAAGTAATTGTGCGAGCAATTGTATGTAATGGGAGTTCCATCTCAATCATTGTATGCCATCATCAAAAGATCATAAGTAGTGTGGGAGAGTGTCTGATGGAATATCAGATTGAGTGTAAGCTATGTAATCAACATTGAAGTTCTGCAAGCTCTATCTCTATATTCCAATAGAACTAGTGTCTTACTTGTTGAGTTGGTGCTCAAATCTTTGTATTGAGGATTGGTGTCTCCAATAGGTTGGTGCCTACAAATACAACATGGGATTGGTGTCTTTGGTAGGTTGGTGCCTACTTCATAATTGTAATCTATTCATTATTTTGTGGGGCTAGATTTGGACACTAGCTCCAAGCAACTCTTCTCACCGTGGTTTTTCCCATTTTGGGCTTCCACATATAACTGGTGTTCATTGTGTGAATGTGTGCATATGTGTTCCTTGATTGATAATAGTTGTGTTGATTCATGTTTGATGATTCATGTGTGGATATACATGTTGAATTAAAGAGTTTTAAATAGATTTGATATACTAATTCACTCCCCCCCCTCTCAATATATTGTGTGCTCTTCATTGGAATCTAGTAACCTTGAAAATTCTTTATTCAATGGATGTCATATTTAGGGAACTTTGAATCTTGTATAAAAAAGAGAGGTCAAATGAAAAGGAGAGTGGTAAGATGCATTTTGAGCACAAATTAGAGCAATAGGTTGCATCTACAAATGAACAACTTGGTGGACATGACTGTTTGGATGGAGAGGAGGCAAGCACATCCATTGTAAATTCCTAAGTATAAAATGATGTTAGATGTTATAGGAAATTCTTCAATAGTGATAACTATGAGAATGTCTATGCATCAATGGAAGTAACCTAAAAGGTATAGTCCACCTAACTTCTGGTGTGTCATTTATCTAACTTGTAGTTATGTTGAAGAAGAAGTTACTTATAAAAAGAATGACCTAGAGAAAGGAGATGGTGGCACTGTCATAGAATGAAACTTAGGACTTGGTTGATCTAACTGGAGGTAGGAAAAAATTGGCTATCAATGGATATTTAGAAAGAAATTCAAAACAAATGGTACAATGGAAAGGTACAAGATGTGGTGGAAAAAAGGTATTCCCGAGTAGAGGGAGTAGACTTTAGTGAGATCTTTTCTCATGTAGTTAAGCTGAATTCCATTAGGATGTTGTTATCTACAGTTATTGATTATTTTTTAACTGGTACAAATGGATGTTAAGATGACATTCTTACATGAAGATTTAGAGAAAATATCTATGATTTTGTAAGGAAATCTAGTGGAGCACATCTAATGAAAACTCCAAATAGTAGTGCCTTCGGTAACTTTAATTCGATTAGGTTACCTCAAAGACATGAACAACTATGTCCTAATGCGGAAACATACACAGTTTATTTCCCACATTGATCCATCTGAGAGAAACACATGTAAATTCAACAGCAAGCATTAACAGATTCTACTACACGGACCAATAGACATGAAAGATGAAACAAAAAACTAGAACACAAAGATTTATGTGGGGAAAATCCTTTCGGATAAAAAACCCCACACTCCAAAGATCGAGCCATTGTATTATTCAGCAACAAAATGGTTACAATACAATTTCAAGCTCTTAGCCTTTTCAGAGATTACATCTTGTTCATTCTGGATACAACTGGTAGCAACAGATATCCCTGTACAGTTTCTGATCACCCTCTCAAACTAGACAACCTTCGCACTGTTCCAATATTATCACATATACAGTGCATATCAACTTAAGAGAAATCAAAAACATGCTTCTTGTTCATGAGCTCTCTCTTCTCCTCTGTTTAGGACTCAAGGCCCCCGGCCATCCAGCCAGCCTCTCCACCTTCTCATTTTTCGCTCTCTATTCCTTCTCTTCGGCTTTGGCTCTATGAAATAGTTTGTTTCCAACTGTCGGATCACAACTATTGAATCATCCAGCTCAACATCGTAGATGTTTCCACTTCCTTGCATAGAAGATAATACATCTAGGTCACACCATGTAGGACAGTCATCCAAGCGGTCAAGGGTGTTCAAACTATGTTGGCATGTCGGTGAGACACTAATTGTGTCTCCCCGATGCCACAAGACCGATTGCACATCTATTGCCAAGAGTCACCCCCATCGGCAAGACATTACATCGAGTTCACAAGCTGTCACTCAGACTTCCCCTTGTTGCCAAGACATCTTACCGATAACCATCTCACATCAACCTCAACATTCTCATCGGCAAGACAATCGCCATTCGATGAGACATTACACCGAGCTCATAATTCATTCCAAAGTGTTCCTTAGTCGCCAAGACTTTAGTCATTCGTTGAGAGATCATATCGAGCCCTTTATGTTATACTGATGTCACTATCGGCCAGACATTCCACATTCGCTAGGAGATCATACTGTGGTTCCAAAGTTATACCGAAACCACTGACGTCCATTGCATTCCTATCGGCAAGACAAATACCCTTTGCCAAGACATCACCCCGCAAGTTCCAAGTCACCCTGAGCCTACCTTGTCGGCTAGACTTACCGCTTTCACCAAGACTTCATACCAAAGCCTTAAGTCATATCGATGTGTTCCACTGTCGGCAAGAGAATCAACCTTCGGCAAGACTTCCTACTGAGGCTTCACAAGTTATCCCGAAACCACTGCTAGCCAAGAGTCACACCGAACCGATGACCCCACGTGATGTTGGCAAGACTTCCGATATTCGATGAGACATCATATTGAAACAAGTATTTTGGCCAAGGGTCTCCCCGATGTCTTCGAGTGTTACATTATCGCCAAGACAATCCTTCATCACTGAGACTTCACACTGAGATCCTTAAGTTACTCTGAGTGTCCGTCGGTGAGACATATCACTCTCAATAAGACTTCTTACCGATCACCCAAGGGTTTCCCCGAAAGCTCCAACACTATCGCAAAGACATGTTACTTTCGGTAAGACTTCTCACCGAGCCGCCATAGGTTACCCCGATGACTTCAATGCGTATCCCCGTTGGCAATACCTTCCAATGTCTTTGGGACTTCTTTCCGAGTGTTGAAGTCACTCCGAAGCCCCCGGTCACTATGAGTCTCCCCGACACTCGATTGAATGGCCTGTCGGCTAGAGATCTCCACGCGGTGAGAAGTTACAATGACTGCCTTATGTCACAGCGATAGACTCCAAAGTGAAAGCGTTTGGCAAGACTTCTGCAAGGTCACAGCGACCAGAATATTTCACAAGGTTCCCAAACTGCCAGTTGGCCAGACCAAAGAAATGTCACACCGACTTTGCTCTTCTAGAGGTTCTAGCCTATGAGATTGAGGCAACAATTCCAAAAATGTCCCACTTGATGAAGATCACACATGCACCTTCAAAGCAAACAAAAACTAGGACCACACTAGCTCCACTAGTTCAAACCCTGCAATACTCAAGACACCCAATCAACATGATTCCACAGATAACAGTCCATTAGACAATCTGCAACAAAGACCAGGCATCCAACTACAACTCACTATCCAACAAAACAACCGATCCCAGCCTTCTAGGAAACCACATAGATCTCACCATGCTCTCATGCTCCATCAAGAATTCTGCTCCAACATCCAAGATGTTCACCATTCAGGCAACAATCCTGTCATCTTCGAACATGCCACTTGTGGAAGAAGGATACAAAGCCAAGGTGTATAAGCACCATTCCCACGTACACAAGCAAAAGATCCCAGTGATATCTCCAACAAGATACTGCTACCACTTCACTGTGCTCAAATGCTATACAAAAGCAATATCAACTTCAAAGCTTCAAACAGAACACAATAGTGAAGTCATTCTCCAGAAACAAGATACAAAACATTAGTTAGAACAACAATCCTGACTGATTGCTCCCATCCAACTGATAAACCCACACGACTGAAAATAGCACCCACAGCTCGTGCTATACCATCCAATCATACATACCTCAAAGGTATAAGCATTAGTAAACTCATGTTGCTCCAAAACCAACCCATCAACAGCGAATGCAAGCTCCAAGTGCCAACAAGTCGAAAAAGACCAAACACAACAGGAACTCCCACTGTCCAAATAATCCAAAGAAATCACAAGTTTACCAATAACAGCACATAGAAAATGTAACCATGTAGTACCAAGGAAATATCCACAATGACATGCACAACTTGCAACAAACTGCTACAAGAAACATTTCTCTCACTACAAACCTTCATGGCCACAGAGAGAAACTCTCCTCCTCATCTTCCTATAGAACATCCTCCTACATACACTTCTAACAACCAGCTGTGTCAAGAATGATCTTCACATCCCAAAAGAAAAACCTTAACAACATCCATCCGTTCAATCACCAAGATCAAACCAACTTTTAAAACATGGATGTAAACCTCTCAAAGAAGATCAAGCTAAAACATTTCCCATCTTAGGAAATCAGCCCATACATCATCTCCTACCAATTCTCATCAGTAAATGACATAACACAAAAGCTCAAGGAGATAAAATAAACTGTACAACTTCCACTATGAATCCTCTAGAACCAAATGTTAAACAATAATTCAAGATCCATATCATGAAAGTGAACTTAATAAAACACATTTGAAAAATATAATGGGCCAAATACCTTTCAGATAAACTGCCGAGTAGACCAAGAGTGGGAACAAGAAAAATCCTTCAAGATATATAAGCCATCATGACTAATCCAAGAGAAATCTCCTCATAGGTCTCTTATTGAACTCACGTTCAACCTAGGTGTAGGCTTCTTAGACTTTCTGCTAAAAAAATTTAACAAGAGTAACAAGCAACAACACATCTCTCATAAGAGAAAAACAACCTCACCTTATTCTTCATGTATCCATGAGTACTCGCAACCAATCATCTCATGCTAAAATTCAACTGCATTACTGCACTATCATGAAGTATCAAGCAAGTAATCAAGGCACTTAATACACAAAGAATTACCAAACCACTACTGTCAAAGCTCCAATCATCTGAATCAGGAACTTATCATGACACCATGATCTACACATCCCCATAGGAGATACCGTGCTTCAAATGACTCCACCATTGTCTCAAGTACAATGCACAATGCCAAAAATCCAGTGCACAAACAAGAGTATACCATGACATAAAGCAAAAGGACTTAAGAACAACATCACCTGTCAAGCACCACCAACACCTTAGCCAAAGACTCCAAACGTCCTCCATGGTTCCAAGATGTTGCACATCTTCAAATAATGTCCATGCAAAAGAAAAAGCATAAGAACCCTTCTGCAACACTAAAGAAGACCATTCACCACCATGTGATGAATCCACAGTCACTGCTAGAGCTCCCACTGAAAGGTGACACCCAAGCTCTCCAAGCATCATGACCACCTACTTTAGCTTCCCATAACTGACTATTCAGGTACTCAATAATATCCATCCTCTCATCTCAAAACAATCACACCAATGCACAAGTGACCAAAGACAAGGCCAACTAACAAATCTGCACCATCAATGAATCAACCTTGTGGATAAAGACAGTCCACATCCAAGTTATCTCACTGCAGCCAATAGGTAGCTAATCCATCAACCGCATACCTTGTAGATCACAACCATCGAACATACAAACCCACTATCACATTGAAAACTACAACACTGAGATATCAAAGAGAATAACCACGTGGGCAACATGAATCAAACACCAGATCATGCCAAATCTTATTTTCCAATCATGTCCACAACGAGCGCCATAATCAAGGAACCCACAAGCATTACCACAAGAATGCTGAGTGACAAAACACTTACCAACACTCCCATGCAGAGAAAGAGTCATACCTCCTCAAAACCATGCACCAAGCATTCATGCAGACCTGCAAGTATCTCATCCAGCAACACCCCAAAAAAGCCAGTGTCTAGACAATAGCTTAACAACAACTCCACATGATCACAAGTTTTGCTTAACCGTGTAAAACTTGCAAAACCACAGAGCCATGCAAGTACAAATCATCCTTAGAAAGAAAACAATAGTTCAAGAGAATCCAGGACCCTTTCAGGCCAACTTTAAACCACCACCATGTACATGCATCTGAGAAAGAGAGAGAGGCTATTTCAGAAGCTTGCAAATCATCTAATGATTAACTCCATAGCCTTCAATTATTCGAGGTTAACAGGAAATAGTGCTTTCCAACACCAGGAACCACCACCTAGCATAAGCACTCTCTTCCATGACTGAGAAACAATCTAGGCTTCTCCATATCACCCAGGAGCCTGTCACACAGACGCCCAATATGAAAGATTTACTGCTACATAGTCACAAAGCAAATAAAACCACCTCATACTCCAAGGTTAAACCTCTACCTAGCCAGGAGACACAGATCAACAACATGATCAACTCCCTTTTCCATCTTGACCATCCTTCAAGTTGCATGCTATCTCAGAATACCACAAGGCTTCCACTCATCAAATGATCAATACATCAGTCCATTTCTCCAGATTTCTTCCAGCCTACCAGGCTAAGAAATCTTCACAAGAGAAATATCCAGAACCAACAACCATAAGAAGGCTCTGATACCACTTGTAAGAAATCTAGTGGAGCGCATCTAATGAAAACTCCAAACAATAGTGCCTTTAGTAACTTTGATTCGATTAGGTTACCTCAAAGACATGAACAACTATGTCCTAATGTGGAAACATACACAGTTTATTTCCCATATTGATCCATCTGAGAGAAACACATGTAAATTCAACAAGCATTAACAAATTCTACTACACGAACCAACAGACATGAAAGATGAAACAGAAAACCAGAACACAAAGATTTACGTGGGGAAAATCCTTTTGGATAAAAAACCCCACACTCCAAAGATCAAGCCATTGTATTATTCAGCAACAAAATGGTTACAATACAATTTCAGGCTCTTAGCCTTTTTAGAGATTACATCTTGTTCATTCTAGATACAACTGGTAGCAACAGATATCCCTGTATAGTTTTTGATCACCCTCTCAAACTAGACAACCTTCACACTGTTCCAATATCATCACATATACAGTGCAGATCAACTTAAGAGAAATAAAAAACATGCTTGTTGTTCATGAGCTCTCTCTTCTCCTTTGTTTAGGCCTCAAGGCCCCCGGCCATCCAGCCAACCTCTCCACCTTCTCACTGTTCACTCTGTATTCCTTCTCTTCGGCTTCAACTCTATGAAACATTTTGTTTCCAACTGTCGGATCACAACTATCGAATCATCCAGCTCAACATTGTAGATGTTTCCACTTCCTTGCATAGAAGATAATACGTCCAGGTCACACCACGTAGGACAGTCATCCAAGCGGTCAAGGGCATTCAAACTGTGTTGGTATGTTGGTGAGACACTAACTGTGTCTCCCCGATGCCACATGACTGATTGCACATCTATCGCCAAGAGTCACCCCCATCGGCCAGACGTTACATCAAGTTCACAAGCTGTCGCTCAGACTTCCCCTTGTTGCCAAGACATCTTACCAATAACCATCTGACATCGACCTCAACATTCTCGTCGGCGAGACAATCGCCATTCGATGAGACATTACACTGAGCTCATAAGTCATTCCAAAGTGTTCCTTAGTCGCCAAGACTTTAGTCATTTGCTGAGAGATCATATCGAGCCCTTTATGTTATACCGATGTCACTATCGGCCAGACATTCCACATTCGCCAGGAGATCATACTGTGGTTCCAAAGTTATACCGAAACCACTAACGTCCATTGCATTCCTATCGGCAAGACAAATACCCTTCGCTAGGACATCACCCCGCAAGTTCCCAAACTGCCATTCGGCTAGACCAAAGAAATGTCACACCGACTTTGCTCTTCCAGAGGTTCCAGCCTGTGAGATTGAGGCAACAATTCCAACAGATTTAGCCTGAAGAGTTCAAGGTAAAGAGCAAAGGACATCTAGTTTGTAAATTAAAAAAGTCTTTATACAAATTGAAGTAATCACTACATATATGGTATCAAAGATTTAATTTGCGTTAGAACTAGGTTTTATAATAGTTAAGCGAATCACTATGTGTATTACAAACATGTTGGTGATTATGTTTAAATCATTGTTTTATATGTTAATGATATGCTTATCATTATGAATTATAAAACATCAATCAGGGAACTTAAGGATACATTGGCTAGTAGATTGAAAGTGAAAGACCTAGGTGCTTTAAGATACATGCCTGGCATGGAGATCCATGAAGACAAAGTTAGTGGAAAGTTGTGGTTAAACTAGAAAAAGTATGTTAAGATTGTTTTGTGGTAATTTGGCATGCATGTTAACAATCTTGTAAGTATCCCTTTACTAGTAGGAACTAAGTTGAGTTTGGAATAATGTCTTGAGTCTATAGAGGCTTTGGGGGACATGAACAATGTTGCATATGCAAGTGCAATAAGTAGCCTTATGTATGCAATGAGATGTACAAGGTCAAACATTGCCCAAATAATGGGAGTTATAAATAGGTTCATGTTAAAGCCTATTAAAACATTAGACTCAACTTAAAAGAGTTTTTAGGTACTTGAAAGGAATTGTAGATTGTTGTTTTTGTTATCATGATATTAATGATCTTGGAAAGGTATTAAACATATAAGGTTTTTTGATTTTGATTGAGCTAAAGGTTTGGATAATTGGAGATCAACAAGTGGTTGTCTTTACTCTATTAGGAGCAACAATAAATTGGATGAGTAAGTAGCAATAGATAGTTGTATTGCATTGTCCACAACTAAAGTAGAGTACATGGCAACAACATATGCTTGCAAAGAAGTTATGTGGCTACAAAGACTAGGTAATAGTATTGGTTTAAGTTTTGTACAATATTGAATGGTGATTCTTAAGTTATGATTTGTTAGGGTAAGAATTTTGTTTATGCACCATGTTATAATTTAACATGTAGATGTATAATATCATTTAGTTAGGGAGATAAGGAAAATTGACACTAAGGTAAATATTGTTTATTCTTTAACGAAGCTTATGAGTACTCCTAAGTTTTTTGGGCATAGAGATGAGATGGGTTTATCCTAGTATCACATGTTAGGTTAACTTCTTAGGATGCTATAAAATCTCCTATAAGTATCAAGAGGGAAAATATTGAAACTTTAGTGTTGTATTCACTTGCAAGGAGTTACCAATAACATTTCTAGTGGAAGAAATTGGTGAACTTGTTCTTAGTTTATGTTTAAATGTTTGTAGATCTTAGGTAAACAACTAAAGAGTTATTTGTGATGGGTTATGGTAAGCTACAATGAGCTTTTGATGTTGTACTTTATTTTGTAGGCTTGTTTAAGTCCAATGTTGCTATGTTCTTAACCACAATCACTTGGAGGAGAACTCATAACAACATAATCGTCTAGTTATGTCACTAAAGTGAGTATGTTAGTACAAGTGCACTTGTGGCACCATTGGAGTACATATGGCAATTGATAGAAGCATTGCGATAATCTAAAGGATGCTCAAAGGTACCACAGACAACTAGAATCAATCAGGTGTTTATTTCTACTATTGCAATCCATGGATGGTGTTGTGTTATAATGTAGGAAGACATATACATGGTTCAAGAAAATTTGATCCATAACTTTTGATCAAGTATGAGTGGAAACAACTTATGATGTGCAATGATCATTCATATGGATAAGTCATGTTGCATATTATGTGTGGCATGCTAATGCCATAGTACACCTTAAGATAGATGTGTGATTATTGGTATTCCAATTAACCAATTAGATAGTTAGATGGTCGGAATTCCTTATGAATGATTTTGTAGCTATACTTGTATACATGGAATAAGGTTAGATGTTGGTTTGTTGTGCTATACCCTAATGGAGTGAAGTCATAGTTGGAGGTTGTATGCTATTGGTCTGTAGATCAAGATTGCGTGAAAAAGACCTATTGTATTTTTTTATGGGTTTTCACAAGTAGAATTGTGTCATATGTATTCTTTTGTTTGCTTTCTTTCAATGTTGCTTAATTGAATTATATAACATAATTGTATTTAATCACATAATCTTAAGGTGCTCAATATTTGAATCTATCAATTAGTTGTATCAAGGATTGAATTCCCAATAAGAGAATGAGTGACACATGAAGTGGATGACATACTTGAAGTATTGCATCTATAGATGAAGCACAAAGATGAAATACAATAAGGTAGTGGATTTCTTTACCCAATTATCAGATCACACACTCGTCATAGTGCTAGACTTGCACAATCATAACTTCTCTAATTAGGACCTTTACATGCTAGATTGAGACTTTAAATAGACCTACACAATGTTTTCCCAAAGTAAATAGGTCAGTGAGTTCCATTTGGTTGGCAATATTCTTTTCAAGCTTAGACATCTTTTTGTTCTAGAGAACACACCTCAACAAAGACTCATATCAATGGTGCACTATGCTAAAACAATTGCACATTTATGGATTACCAAGATACAAACAATGGAGCTACATCAACATTTCTATTTGCCTCATATGCATGTAGACATTGAGCACCATATCAAGTCATTTGTTCCCTGCCATATCACCAATCCCACAAATAGGAAGTTGATGATTTAAACACCTCTACTAGTATTGCAAAGGCCTTGAGAATCTATTAGTATTGATTTTATGAGTAGATTCCCTATGAAAAAAATAACAAAATGAATCTACTTGTTCTAATTGTCAGGTTTTCAAAAAATACCCTTATGGTTGCTTGCAACCAAAACATCACTACACAAGATACCATGTGCCTCTTCTTCATTTATGATTGGATTCATTTCCGACTATCAACATTCATTATTTTTTACTACACAGATTTTGCTAATCCTTGTGTGAGAATTCAGATACACAACTAGAGCAATCCACAACATATCATCCATCGATAAACAATTAGACAATGGTAGTCAACTAAAATTTCTTAGATTAAGTGGGCATCTACTATTGTAAGTATCCACATACTTGGAATGGAAATATACTTTGCATTAAACATGCTTATAATGGAGCTCCACAAAAGTTTATGAGGTAAAGTCCTTTCTAAGCATGTCTTGGGTTTTAGCTTGTGACACCCTTGGACATACGTACTACACACCACCTCATGTGGAATTTACACATATAAGAATAAGAAACAAATAATGCATAGAGACTGCAACACATCCAAAGTGTTCACAAAGAAATACAATAGATGCTCTCTCACCAACAACAAAAATACAAAAAGCACCATGACATTATGATATAGGCCTCACATCATTTTGCACATAATTGGTGAGAACATTTTTATTTTCAATCTTTTGTAGTACCTAGGACTTCACCTAGTATTTAACATGAAATTCCTCATGACATACTTTCCTCGTCTTAAACTAGTGTCAACTTAACATCCTTCAAACTTGGATCCTAAGCACTTTTGCGCATTTGCACAAGGTGAGATTATATAAACAACCATAATACACACATGTAAAGGTTCACATCATTTATTCAAAGTGTCTAAGGTTGGGTTGTATGCAAATCAAGCAAAGTTGTACAATGTTTAGTAGCTCTATGTTCAATTTTTATAGCTCACTAAAGTCATGACAAGAGAAATCACTTCTCAAGAAAGGTGAATGAGCAATGCAAGCCATATGGAATGTTGTGTGTGTCTTGGCAGCAATTTGTATTAATGAGCGTGATTTAGTAGCACTCTAAACTAGCATGCAAACTTCAATAACATTATATCTACCCTACACACAAGTCACTATATTATCATGCACCATCACACATGATTTGGTGCACCTTTGTCCACTACCTAGTAGATCCATATAAGGTTTTTCCTTTAGCCATGAGATTGGAAGGGCAACTATCAAGAAACTCAACCACCAAGTAGTTGGAAGTTCACATAGTATGAGACATGAATAGTTTCATCTTGTTTCTTTATTTATAACCATATTGCACATGTATCCATTAGATTCTTCTCATTGAAGGATGGATGCTAAATAGTTTAGGCAAACCAATTTGATGTGTTACTACTTTTTGTTCACAGGAATTCTCATTCATAGCCTTATTAATTGTAACATACAATTATACCCTCTACATTTATATTTGAATAGAAGTAGTAGATAATTGCTAAAAATATTCTATTCTCTTTCAATTTTATATTAGATTAACTGTGTTTTGTGTATTTTGGTACATGATCTATAAAGTTGTCTTTTCCAAAGATTGGTTTGTCCCCTAAACCACCTAGACATTATCAATTTGTCTTGCACCCTACAAGTGATAAGTTATGAATGAGAGATTTTAGTAAAGAGAATAAACCTCCTCACCCTCTTCCTTTTTTAACTGTTTGATATTGTTCTTTTTTCTTCTTTTTAGTTTTTTAAGGTTTTCTTAAGTAATTGCAACTTTACTTTTCTTCTTTGTTCTTTTTTTAAAAGAGGATAAGCATCATGAACCATATAGCTACTCATTGGTATTGCAAGCTTGAATCACAAGTACACAAATAATTGACACTTTCAACTTATCATCAAGAATTGAGGGGTATCCATTCCACCAAAGTCGATTGAGTCACAATCTCAACCTCATCCTTTTTGGTGTGGAGAGACCTTGCATTCAACAATATTTAATCCATTTGATGGGATCATTTAGAACCATTCAACTTCACAGAGAACAAAAGGACTTTGACAGTTACAACTTTTTATACTTTCATACCTTACAAATAATTTTTGTTCGAACTTTTTCTACTCTCATTATTCCCCCTCACCATGCATATATTTAGCTAATAGACACCTAATTGCTTTGTCAAAATTTGGCCCGACCTCTTTACCCTTATGGCAGGGGAGTAAAGAAGCCCGAAACGTATATGAAATACATCACATATGCAGATCTGGAAGCTCCTACTGAACTGTTACTGTTCTACCTAATACAATATTTTACTCTAATTAAAAACGAGGTCTGCCTTTGGCCGGCAATAGGGTAATTTTCTCCTTCAAAATAAAAGTATCTTTATCTCATTGCGAACCTTCACATCTCATTTTCACAACAATTTGAATTTAACGGTTTATGCATTTAGTGAAGTTCAGTTTCAACAAACCAATTTAGTTTTTGTACATTTGGTATTTCCACTGTGCATTATTGTGTGTTATTTTCTGGAAAGCAATCTACGTCGATTTTGAGTTAAACTTCATATGATTGATTTTAATATATTCCTATTCATTTTAAAAGATTGGAACTACTGATACCGATGTTAACCCATTTAGCAAAGTTTTTAGAGGTCATGTACTTCATTAATCTTAGCAGTGGATCTATTTGGAGAATCAAGTTCTGCCAAACATAAATTATAATGATTAACAATATCATCCAAGTCTAGAACATACAAATCCAGTTAGCATCATAGTTAAAAAGGCTGTTCAATTCACCAGTTATGTACACTTAATAGTCATACAAAGATGTTAACTTCTATGGCCCTAAGAACATGTGCAATGCTCTTTGAAATGCTCAAATGAAAAACATATGCAACAATGCTTATTTTCTCGCTTTTAATGTCATTAGAACTCTGCTGCTGAATGGACTGAAGATTGCATCACAGTTGATACTAGTTTTCTTACAGCATTCGGGCAGCAATTTTATGTCAACGTTCACATAACACAAACAAATCTGTTACAAAAATAGAAGCACCAAATGAATAACTCTCAAGAAATTATTGTTCCCTGCATGCCGGCCAAAGCCTTGATTTAACTACATTTCTATTCAGGCATTTGCTATCCTCAATGGGCACTGACTGATGAAAATCTACCATAATATCATCCTGCCACTATGGGCAATGAAATATAATACAATATCATCAAACTCATTGCTGATGGGAAATCCCTGAGAATGCAGAAATCTGGGTATTTAAGACGACAGTCAAAGTGAACTTGCCTCATGGCTTGCCATCCAAACTTCTTTATTAGTTTTTAAAAATGGGTTTAAGAACATTTTTTAATATTTTTGAATGCCCTCGCTAAGTAAATTTCTTCACTTAGATATTTACCATCCTTCCACTGGATACAAATACAACTACTGATAAAATATAAAACATAATATTATCAAATTCATAATGATGAGAAATCTTGCATAACCAAACTCCTCTGAATTAAAAACATGATTCAACTAGAATGACACTCACTTTCAATATAAAGTGCTCCTGATCCTTGCTTCTCCACAGCCAACTGTAGAAAGGATGCTATTGAAGTCTTCAGTCCTATCTGTGGCCTGTCTCAAGCTGGAATGTCGAGCTTTCCACAGTCTGTTATCCAAGATTTCAAACATCCCAATTTTTTAACTATGTTTGGGCAATTTTTTGGGTTTCTTTTTAACAACCATGCAAACAACCCATTCGTCTTATGGTTTTAATGTTTTCTAGAATAATTAAACAAAAACGAAGACACATTAGGAGTTAGTAGTATGGGTACCTTATAAAGTTCAAGTTTGCAAGAACTACTGTAGTAGCTTGAAGCATGTGCTGTATTAACATGTGCATCCACTTCGCAGATGTTTAGTTCTACAGTCAGACAAATGAGTGCAATACCATTCCTGAATACAGTGAAATACAATTGGTGGTCTGTGCCAAGAGAGTCAATACCAATAAGTGCAATACAATTTCTGAATGCAGTGAGATACAATTGGTGGTCGGTGCCAACAGAGTCAAATTCTATGATAGCCAAACCTGACATGTTGTAGACAGAATAAATGTGCTCAACTGTGCAAAGTAGAACCAACACCTTCCTACACTAATAAAAAAATTCTGCCATATAAAAACATTTGCATACCTTTCTGTACGTTCAGCTGGCAGAACTAATTGGGGCGAGTTGAACTTGGTAATCTTTGGAATAAACCCCTAACCTCTGATATCTCAACACAAAATGCAGGACATGATGGATGTGCCTAACTGAGTGAAATATAAAACTAGACCTTCATTATGAATTGGCACCATTCATCAAATATAACAATAATGTTTCCCCATAATCTTGTACTACAGTTAGACAATTTATTAAAGTGTTCTTCATATAGAAAGGCATAAAATTGAAGCCTATTTATTGGCAGCTACTAATGGTTCCTCAACAAATCCATCAATTAAGCAACTATAACTGATAATCTCGACCTGATACAAGTGAAATGATTACTTCAACAAAAAGCTATGTCCACCTAAGACAATTGCAATTTTCTTACTTGAGAAATACAACTGCATTGTGCAAAGGCCATCTGACTTCTGTAATTTGCATGATAAGAGAAAAATTGAAATGAAAGACAAGAACAAAAAGAAGAGCAATATACAGCCATTCATTTGAAAACACTGCAGTCGCAGATCCCTTAGACATCAGCTTTTATTTCTATGAGTACATTCTTGCTGTGAAGTACCTAACAAAACAAGCTGTCAATATGATGATTGAACACAATAATCTTACAAAATAAGCTAATACCAATGAAACAACAGTATCAGCTCAATCTTCTCTCTGCACAGTGATTGTCTTCTTTCATTTGTTTGTACTTTGGCAAAACCTTTTCTGATTTAGACATAATCAAAGTTGCTATAAAATTAAATAGTTTTTCATACATCATGGCGTCTGTGATCAGAGTAGTGAAGTTTTGCATCCCCATAATTGATAAACACTTAAGATTATACTGGAGAATACAAGCAACATTTTTTTTCTATTCAGATATTATCAAGGTGATCATAGTATCAGCTTATAGCTCCCACGTACAAGGTATTGCCATTGTATTTATCGTCTTTGCCATTCCAACATTTAAGTTGGATGCCATACAACGTTGTCTTCAGTAAATACTGAATGCCATCGCAATATCCAAAATTTATGTAACAAATCGAATCCTTAAACATGAATTAAATTATGAATAAGAGAAAAAAAAATGTATGAAACTTAACATATCTAAGACCCAAACAAGTATATTCTCTGGAATCATGGTTGCAGTGCAATGGGCTTTTTGTGATGATAAAATAAAAGCAACCTTCCCTCCAAGGCTCAACTTTAAAAAGTAAAACACAAACTTTTAATTTTCTACAATGTTTTCCTGGTCACCATTTGTGTTCATCACTTGTACTCACGTTTATATTACAGGGGTACTAAAAGACCATTATTGAGAAGTAATGATATATTGGGTAGCAATGTTTTCTCAAACATAGCAATAGGTAATTCCAGGAACAGAAAGTGAAAATTCTACAGCTGAAACTGTCAGCATGTACTTCAAAGAGATATTCTCTATCCAGTTTGTGTCAAATCGCTCATATAGGGCAACTCCACCAGCCAGAAGTGCTGAAGGTTTGGTGCATGCTTTTCCAGCTACCCACACACGAATGTTAAAAATCCTTTAAATCTTTCTTGCTTCTATAAAGCAAAAGAACCTCCTGAAAAATACCTACGACCTACAGTTGTTCAGTACATGCTGCTCTTATTCATAGCCAATCCATTTATACAAAGTTAGCCAATGTTGCAGCTGTTCTTGACAACCGAATATCCATCCCTATCTAACAAAATTCTGGCCTTCTGAAACAATTAGAATTCAGACAAGGTTGCAAAATATTGTAGGTGATAGATAAAAACTTCTTGCACCAACCTAACTGATAGGAGCTTTGATATCAGCCTTATCCAACATTAAGAGAAAGGCAATATTTGACTCAAGTAAGCTCTACTGTCTGCTTGCTTGCTTCGGCAGCTAAAAAGGTCTTGGTCATTGAGAAAAGCCTGTGGTCACTAGAACCACCTATAGTGGCATCATGGAAAGCTTCACTAGAGTCATCTGGAATAGCTGCTTGGAGAACATCCTTTGTAGGTTTTGAAAACTCCTCTCCAGGCCCAGATGAACACTCAGGAGAATGTGGACATAGTGACTTTCCATTGTTTTTGGTCTCATTACATGCTAGGTCTAAAGCTAAAGCATCGGCAGTAACCTTGGAATTGCTGTGCCCATCAAGTCCCAATGATTCATCAAAAGATAGAGATGTTTTTATTTTTTGCCCCAAGTCCAGATCAGTTAATGTCGGCCATGTAGTGGGGACCAGTTGTGGCTCTTGTCTTCCATCAAGGTGCAATGCCAACTGCAAAACCACATCTCAGTAAAATTTGCATAGCATTTTCTCTCATATTGCAAATAAAATACAAAAAATGGTTGCATTGTTACAATTGTGAATGGGAAATGACCCACCTCATACTTCAAATGCTCATTTCTATCTCGCAAGTCCTGATAGGTTTTCAAAAGCTGGTGTTCCACCTGTTCCATAATACAGCTCATAAAAAATGTGCTCTTTGACCAAAAACCTTATACCCGCATTGATGGCATAGTCCAAACTAAAACAGATCCCACAGAACACAAAAAGAGGGGGCTTAGAAAATGACTAAAAGCAAGTCTGTTAAGAAAAAGTTGAAGCCCCAACCTTTTTCAGTCTGTCCCTTTCTGACAATAGAGCATTGACCAACTCCCTCAGTTCATTGTGATTCTGAATTTGGCATTAGCCCAAAAATCAGTGATACAAGCAAAATATCAATAACTTCCATATCCAACCACACTCTTCTACACATGCTCAGATTCACAGAACTATAGAAAACCTATTAAAGACTAGAAGCCAAGTTCCACTTGGTCAAAAACAAAAGAATACAATATTACCACAATTCAGTGTTACGAAAAATATCAATAATTTCCATATAATCATGCACACATACTCGCATCAGAGGATTACAGATAATCTAGTAGGCCCAAGACTCCCAGATCTAACTTGAGTAGAGCAATATAAATACCAATAGAACTCCAAAATCAGAGATATAAGCAAAAAAAAAAAACCAATAATATCAATACAAACCCACATTTATTTACACATATCCACACTCTCAGTTCTGTAAATAAATTATAGACGACTACAAACTAGATCCAATTTGTGAAAAACGGGATGAATACAAACACAACCTTAAAATCAATGAAACTTGCTCTCCAAAAAAGAGTCAAGACCATTAACTCCCGTCACCCACATTGATGGACACAAACCCACATGCAGAAACTGTAAAAAAATCTACCAAGGACAAGAAACCAGAAACAATATAATACCAGTACTACCCGATAACCAATGATACAACCTAATTACCAATAATTTCATCATGCACAGACATTCATGACCACATGCACAAAACTATAGCCTGGCTACGAAGGACTAGACACCAGTTCCAATTCATGAAAAACAATATCAATACAAACATTACCCAAAATCAGTGATAACTTCAATATATACCCAAATTCATGTATATATACACTCCTGCACAAAATCATATAAAATCTACTTAGGACTAGAAACAAGATTCCTTCTGAAAAGCAATATATTACATACCTTTTTCTTCTTGGGAGCTCTTCTGGAAGTTGCAGTCCTCACTCTTCCACTCTGCACTTTAAACAGGAATATTCCTCAGACCCATCTCTTAAATTCAAAATGACAGACTAATCTTGTCCTTGCATTTCAAATAAAATGTAAAATACAACTCTGACAATTACCCATATGCCATCCAGAAAAATTACAGAGACCCAACAAATTAAGGTTCTCAAACGAAAAATAAATCAGACCAACCCAATCCTTAAACTTCTACAAAAAGAGATGTAAAATACAAACTGAAAATGACCCATATGCAATCAAGAAGAAATACAGGAATCCGACAAAGTGAAGTTATAAAAAAGAAGACTAATCAAATTTTTGAAACTTGAAAAAACAAAAAGGTAAAATGCAAAACCGACAATGATAATCCAGAACAAATGCAGCGCTAGCAAAGTGGCGTTCTCAAACAAACAAACAAAAAACCAACAGACTAATCCACTCCTCAAAATCAAATTTAAAATAAAATGCAATATGCAAAACTGACAATGACCTACATGCAATCCAGGAGTAATACAGACACCCAACAAAGTGAACAAAAAAACCCAATCCTCTGACCTGTGGCAGCGAAGATGGAGGAGATGGACTGGCTTGTCCATTATAATCGTCTGTTTCACTCCAGGAGAGTGAGAGTGGAGTAACAGGGCTTCTTCTAATAGTGAATAATTTAGAAGAACCACCTCCGGCAATCTGGGATCTTCTCCTTTTCGCACCCCATTTGATAAAAGCATTGTCTCCACAATGGCAGAAGGCTAGTAGGGTCTCTGCTGCATCCAATTCTTCAACCGTAAACTGTGCATCCTTCCTTTTTCTAGGCTTTCTTATGAACTCCGTGGCAGCCATTTCTACGATTGCTTCTGAACACCATATAAATACCAAATAGGAGAATGCAGTGAAGATGAAGAATGAGAAATAGATATATGGGCTTTTCTTTCCCTCCACACCCCGCCTCCCCCTGAATGTAATTCTCTTCTTCCTTCTCTGTGCAACAGAATGATGTGTGCTGAAAAATAAAATCCATAGGAAGTGGACTGCTTATTAAGCTAGTGCCACGTGGCTTCTTAATTCTCTTTCCCATGGAATTTTAGGGTTGCAATCATTTGTTTAGAGAGGAGGGACGGGTCCTTGTAGAAGAGATGAGATATAGGGTTGTTACCAAAAGTGAATTGTAAACCTATGAGAAAAATTAGAATATTGTTACTATTTTTATGTCTACACACGCATATCTTTTCCCCTCTTTGAGCCTGAAAGAATAAACCGCTTACATAAAATGTATATGCTTGGGTATTATTTGTTTTTTTAAAAATATTTCCATCAAGCTTAAAACATAAAGCAATGTAAATGAAAAAGGAAAGTTGTCATCAAATTGAAAAAAAAGCACTCCGAATGAAAATAGAATGTTCTCATCTAATTGGCAAATCAATATGTATGTGTCTTTTACATGATAAGAGAGATTTTTGAGGATTTTACATGATATTTTGGAGGATTTTACTATTAAATGTTAGCTGATTTACAACAGTTGAAACTTGTTTTCCGACAACTCAACAGTGGTTTAGCAGTGAGTAAATCTTGTTTTAAGGCATGAGACAGGTTTACCGATCAATTTTGGACTTGGAAGTCCACGCAAGAAGCCTATCGACTAATTGATTTATATAAACAAGTTTTAGTGTAGAAATTAAATGAATTTAAATGTAATATTTATTTGGATTTTAAAGATGGGAAAATAGTGTTGATGATGCTTCTAAATGATTTGTCACAGTGTAGAATCTTAGGGCTTACTTAGATGGTTGTCTCAAAATTTTACAAAATAATGATGTTTTTCTCCAATTCAAATACACACTTGTGAAACTAATCTACCACATGGGCTTGAACTTATGAAAAATAGGGAAAAAAAGAAGCATTATAATTTTAACAAAGTAGACAAACATAAACACTACAATATTTTTAAGTGGGTGTTTAGTTAAGCTTTAAATAATTAATAAACTATGGGTCTACAATAAATAAGCCTATTCTAATCTAAATTGATCAAACAAATGATTGGGAAATGGAGAATTGAAATGTAAATACACTAGGAAATTAAAATGGAAAACATACACATGGAAAAACACAAGTTTGAGAATTGATCTAGGCTATAGAAAACTATAATTGTCTATGGTGAAAATATAGAACCTTTAAGATGTGTATTCTAGAAAAGTAGTATGGTCGATTGCACTAAGGGGATGGTGGTCATAAAGGGCACACATGGCTTTGTATCAAAATTTGTTGAAGCATTCTCTTCACTTATAGTTGTTCCCACTTGCAAGCTATTTATGTAACCTCTCAATTGTGCAATATATCAAATATAAACTATAGACATGAAAAATGGTTAGTGTTGTAGGAAGATTTCCTTAGTCCCCACATAAGTATATGCCAACTTGATCCAAAAAAGAACAATATGAAAAGAAGAGTCTCTTTGTTTAAACCTAAGTGAAATTGATGATGGTGTATGCAAATGTATAAATGCAAACCCTATGGAGAATCTAAGACAAAGGTGGTAGGTTTAAGTGTTGGATGGACAAGAGAGATGGTGAGATGATCACAAAGGGACAATAGAAGAGGGAGATAGTATGTAAACTACACATGGGTTTAAGGGAGATTAAGGTTTTAGATTTTTAAGAATTGGGCAAGGAATTCTATGATTAAGGATGAGGGAAAACCAAAGTTAACAAGGTGTAGAAATAGAGAGGGACACTACAAAGAAAATAATACTTAATAGTAAAAAAGAGATCCCATATCTTCAAAATATGATATTTTGTGTCTTTAGTCTTCTCATGATACCTAAAATCTACCTTGGAGATTAAGAGCTAATCCTACACAAGAGAAATCTAGATGCCTAATGACCTAATGACCTAATGAGTGAAAATTGAAAAAGATATGTTCAAGTATGGGTTTGTTGTTAGAGTAAAAGGTATTTCCTAATTAATTATTTAATTAATTATTAGGTTCTTTTCCTCTAATTACTTAAGCTTACTTAGGTCATGTTCTTTTTATGTCTCATGTCATAGAATGAGGACACGTGTCATGATCTTATTTTATCCTGACCTAGGGTTTCTAGGTTTATTATCCTTTTATAAGGACTCTCTATTGTATAATCATTAGAAGATCCACATTCATAATGATTCATGCTTTTTTGGATCAATAGCTCTTGACCTCCATAACTTTGCTATTCTCTCTTTATGTGACATGTGTTTGATTGCAAGTGATCCTTGGGAGTTGTGGAGTTAATTTTTTCCAACTTCAACATTGTATCAGAGCTCTAGACCTCTAATCCCCTCTCCTCTTCTTGAGATATTGCGTGCCTTAAGCTATCATTCGATGCATCCTGAACCAAAAAAAAGTTTTCCATTGGATTCAGAGCTCTCAAGAAAGTCAGATTTGACTTTTTCTTGGCTTGATTTGGACTCCTGAGGTCAGATTTGTGAGGGTTTGAAGCATTTGTTTTTTCCAGATCTAGATGGTAGTTGTATTTTTGGTGCATTTTGAGCCAAACCAGACATTGCCATTGTGCTCATAAGGCCCAAAAACTTTAAGATTGCCTGTCGAATTGCCAAAATCTATGTTGGGAGCATCTAAGGAAAAAAAATGCTAGGGAAGTCATATGGCCTCCCCATCACGTGGATCGAGGTAAAAATTTTCAAAAAAATATTATTATTTACCTTCCAAAAAATTTCAAAAAAAATCAAATAATTTTTTTTTAAAACCCTTTTTAAAAGGGTCGGAGGTTTTTCTTTAAAAAATTATATTAAAAAAAAATAATGCACCAGGGTACCCCGTTTGCCACTATGTGGCAAAGTGGCAACCCTCGGGCCCCGTCTCTCTGTGATGGGGTACATCGGGGGTTCCGCCCCTTGCCATTTGGCAGGGCGGCAACCCCACTACCCCTTTTATTTAATTTTTAAGAAGTTTTTTTTTATATGTTTTTTTCCAAAAAATTAGTTTTTTCCTATTTTTTAACTTTAAAACAAAACAATGAAATAAATCTTTTTTTGCAATATATTTTTTTTACAAATAATGCAAATTGTACCTGCATTGGCAGATTTTTTTTTAATGTGCATGATTTTTCCTGTACTTCATCATGGTGCTACTAGTTTCCTCTTTTTCTATCAGAGAGTTGTATTTTCAACATGTAGTCCTTTTTTGGACATTATGAGCTTCCATTGTAAGCACTTTTTATTATGTAAATGCACTAAAATAAAGTGTCTTAGCATTGCAATTGTACTTTTTGGGATTTTGCACATCATCTTGTGCCTTATTATACTTGCACTATGATATAAAGTGCCATAAGGGGTTTGATGTTTTTCCTTTGTTTTCCATCAAACCTTTGTCAAATGAGTGTCCCTTCCACAATAGTAGCGAACCACATTGATTCTTGCCTCATGTCTGTGTGCCTTGTTTGCACACCCTTTATATTTGCTGGTACTTTCATGTTTGCACTTTCAGATGTTCTTGATTCTTCTTCATACACTTCTTTCTGGCACATAGTTTCAGTGGACCTATCATGGCTCTCCCTCGTCAACATTATGGGGGGTTTCTACTATTGGTGCTAATGCTTCCTTGGTTTCGTGTTGGAGTGAGCTACATATATAGTATTTGTTCCTATGTACTAGACAAATGTAGTGGTTGCATTTCGGTGAGATGGAGCATTTACCATGTGGAAACTCTTGCATTCGTATTTCTAGAGGTGACCTTCCATTTTCATTTGATCAATGTTCTCCAGACTTTTGGTACTTGTTTCTTTTGTATCTTCAAGTTCTATGTGCTTTCCTTTGTTTTCCATCTAATTCAAGTATTGTTGTTGTGGGTACTCATGCAGATTCTTATCTTCTTGATCCTGATCATCATCCATTTCAGTGGAGGTTCTTCTTTCAACACTATAGCAGTCATTCTTTGACAATGTTTGCAGCTTCTTCATGCTTCAGTGGTGTTCTTCATGTTCATCCTTTGTTCCTATCTTTTGGGAAAATTCTTGGTTGGAGGCTTCTTATTCCTTCACTTTGTCTCTCAATCTTATTGCCAATCAATTTAAGGGGGCATATTCTCTACCTTAAACTATTTGTCTCTCAATCTTATTTCCAATCAATTTAAGGGGGGCATATTCTCTACATATTTTACATCATGAAAATATCAACATAATTAGTGTTTAGGCTTGGCCTAACCTTATCACTTGGGTGACTACCATATATTCTTTGATGGTATCATAATACTTTGTCTTTATTGGGCTGACATGGCCCCTTTTACCTTTTTACCTTTGGCATGGAATGGTCTAGATTAGGCTAGCAATTATTTATATTCAAGTATTAACCTCATAACCATTATCATTTACCTTTTATCTATTTGGATGGAAGCCACATATAGTTGGGTAGTAGCCACATAATGTTTGTTGTTATCACCTTCATTTACTTGTTGGACTATCCTGCCCCATTTCAGTGGAAACCTTAGAGTTGTTATCGTCATGATCATTATCATATATGACCCTATCATATTAGCCCTTATCCAAGGTACCCTATCAATTTCTTCTACTTATTATATGGTCCCTTTGGATCCTTCCTCCTCTTCCCCTTTCCCTTAGAGTCCTACCACATTAGCCACTTAGAGCGTGGTGATTATGTGTGTTCTAACATTTAGTTTTTCATCTTATAGCCATTGCAATTTTTTACTATACCACACTAATGTTTATTTTATTTAATGTATTATTCATGTTTATTTCCATGTTAACTAGAATTACTATTAATTTTCATCTATGTATTGTTCCTAATCATTATTATATCTCATTTTCATGTGTATATTTCCATATATGTTGTTTCTTAATATATATTTTATATCTTTCTAGTGGCTAATTTACTTTGTTGTGGTGTATTATAGGAACACATACATGCACATGGATTGAATCCAATAATAAAGAATATTTGAAGACCTATATCCTTTTTGTATATTCTTAAATTAATGCAATGATCTAGGTAAAACCTAGTGGACAACTCTCCAAATCAACATCTAGATGAAGTTATGTCCACGTGTAGAAGCTTTTAGAGACATATGTATGCAAAGGGAAAAATAGATTTATGTATGAAACAATACATGTTTTATTTATCTATTTATTCTATATATGGCATATTCTTGAGAAAGATTCATGGTTGCTATCTCCTAACCTATATGTCTATTATCTTTTATCTATATCCTCTATCTACCAAGGTTATATATAACATGCATTGTGGAGGCCACGATTAATTATGGAAGTGAGACTATTTACATGTGTGACTCATCATATCCCAATGATTGTGTTATGGTTAGTAGTTGCATGATGTCTTGATAGATGACATAGAATAATACAAGTATTAAGAGTGTCACCTAGATTACTACAATAATTACACTACTCAATGTCTAAAGAGTGATTCTTAGACCAACAAAATGATGAGAAAATATGAGTTATTATTTGTGGTTTGGATTGGAGGTGTGTTAGAACTTGATAAAGTTATGGTTGGAACTATAGAAGCTTTGGTAGAGAGGTGGTTACCACATAGCTCAATCTTATGCAAAGTCCCTTGCACCATTACTAAAGTATGTGTAATATATATTGCAGGAAAATAAGTGATATTTGTGTTACCACAAGCATTTATGAGGTTCTTTGATGTACCAAAAATCATAGTAGTCTTATGCAGTACTACAAGCCATGAAAATGATCTTGGTGTTATTGTGAGAACCAATGTTGGTAGATCCTCTTAGATTGCATAATGATATATTAATTAATTTTACTTTAGACTTCCACTTAGTGTCACCAACCCCCCAAAGTGGGTGCAAAATTTAACAAAATAAATTAAATTACCTACAACTTCCTTTATACATTGTTACACTCATTTTAATGTCCATTTACATTGGAAGTTTTAGGAAATTTCACACCTATTTATAGCTCTTCTTGATGATCATAGAGTTACAATGCAAGCTTCCTACACCCTTGCTAGAACTTGAAAACACTTCCCTAAATAAAAAACCTAACAACTTGAGGAGCTATGGGTATCCCCTAACACTCCTAGCCACATGAACTATTACACCCTTTAGTGCACTTGGTAATATGACCACCAATGGCATCCTAACATCCTTGTTTTTATAGAATTTTGACATGAAAGTTCTCCCATATAGCCTTGTACTAATCTATACTATTTTTGTGTTGACACAAACCTTAAAAATGTAGCACAACTGTTGAAGTTAGGAAAAATCAACTCCATAGCTCCCAAGGATCACTTGCAATCAAACACCTGTCACAGAAAGAGAGAACAACAAAGCTATGGAGGCCAAGAGCTATTGATCCAAAAAAGCATGAATCATTATGAATGTGCATCTTCTAATGATTGTACAATAGATAATCCTTATAAAAGGATAATAAACCTAGAAATACTATGTGAGGATAAATCAAGATCATGACATGTATCCTCATCCTATGACATGAGACATAAAAAGAACATGACCTTTAAGTAAGCTTAAGTAATTATAGAGGAAAGGAACCTAATAATTGGTTAAATAATTAATTAGGAAATACCTTTTACTCTAACACCTCCCCTTAAGTGAAACTTAGGGAGTAGTTTAAAACTCTAAAGTTGAATGCATGAGGGGTCCTAGAAAACAAGGCCTGGTGAGGTTACATATTTTTCCTCAGCTCAAATGGAGGAGCGGGCTGACTTTTATTTAACATTAAGTAGAATTGCAGTGTCATGTTCGAATGCTGTTTCACATCATTATCATTATGCACTGAATATCAGTTATGCATTTTTAGTGAAGTTATGAGGTTTCAAAGTGCCATTCAGAAGTTGCAGTTTTAAAAGAGATACAAAATTGAGTATATGAGCAAAATAGCATTTTAGATGCTCTTATTCATTTCATAGAACTCATATTTTTTACAAGGCTTCATTTGATTTCACAATCAGAATGAGTATTACAACATTGCATAAATGCATTTTCTTTTCAACTGAAAAGCAGAAATTGAAATCAAGGATCCACACAAGCCGTGGATATAACTATAACTGTTCCAATACATTTCTAACAGCACAATGCACTACTGAAGATGCAAAAGGAAAACACATAAGTGGCAGCATAGTCATCATTGCCTGATTATCGATGCTTGATGTTGAATGGTGCACCTCGTCATCTCGAGCTTCATCGACCTGTAAGAGGAAAAGAAGGGTGTCAGTGGCTCCGACTATGACATAACTCATATGATGCACCTACAATAATACAATATACTATGAGCAATGCATTGAAACAATCAAAGAGAATCAAATGCAGTATGAAAGAAGTGAACTGAAGGAGAAGTATCAACATCATAATCAACATGTTCTATTTTTATGCTAACACGTTTGTTTCTTTGTGTAGGTATAGGTTAAGTCATGGAGCTGAACATTATTTGAAGACCAAGCATGTGGAGTAAAATGGGCTCCCACAAGGGTAGAGCCCGACATGCTGCCCGATGCATTTAATGGGCTGATTTCAAAAGTTTTTTCATCATATACATCAAACAAAGTGAAATACAACTGAAAGAGTAAAACAGAGTTATCCATCAAGTAACGAAACCAACTGTGCATTCATAATGATCAACATTATTTCTGAAGGCTAGAGGTGAACAGTGAGTTTAGTTCACTTAAGGAATTTAATTGAGTGCATTTGCATTAGATTTGCTGAATTACTTCATTTTTCTGTGCTGATTGTAATCATATATCATGTGAGTTTCAATTTATTATTTCTCTTTTGGATAGCGAACAGGAATACATATGCCTTAATGATTTGTTCTATTTTTCATCATCAAAGAGAATAGTTTCTAAGAATAGTTTGTGCGGTGAAATATAAAAATGCATGAAGAGTACCATGTTGCTCACGAAAAAAAATGCAGACAGTGTACTTGAGTGTTAAATAGATTTCTAGTTCTGAGTTGGCTAGTGAAGAAATGTTGCTTTATTAATGGTAATAATAAAGTGATCTTTTCAAAAGGATAACAGAGGATCCAAGAACAAAAGGTAAAGCCTCTATAGAATTCAAATAAAGAAAATGAAGGTTGTTGTGTTAAAGTTTAGTACTGGTTATTAAGAGCTTCAAGGAAGACAATGAATTCATGTCTATTGTGATGGTGCCTCAAATGGGATCGTGTGTCGATGATTAGTCAAGGACAACAATCAAATGTGTTGTTCTTTCATTTTGTTTTCTATGAGTTATAGATGTCAGAAAAACATTACTTATAATGGATCAAGTCATGAATTAACTATAACAAATATGCATGATGTTGATCAATTACAGATTACTTAGTTATGATTTGGACAGAACAGTGAGGTAGAGTTCCTGTTATCTCTACAAGATGAGCACAAAATGTAGTTTGGGATCATAATGGAATTTCAGTTTCGAGCTTCATATGTGTATTAGGTTCCGGAATGTATATTCAAGACAAATCTTTCAATTTCTTAGTACCTGGAGAGTTTTCTCAGAATATGAATGTTGGGTGTTCTTTTAAAGAAAGGTTTACCGCTCTTTTTCAATCACATTTCCAGAATTGAGCTCAAGTATTATTACTATTAGGAAGGTTATATAAATATAAAATGCCACTTTTTTTTGAGGCAAAACCCTGAAAAAATGCAAGCAAGTATTTAGTTTGACAACATTGCAAGCAAATAAAGGAGGTCAAGTTCTGTCAGAAATGAAATACATGCTTTTGCTTTAAAAAGATTTCCAAAACCATGATATTGTTTTGTTCCAGAAGTGTGGGGTAAATCACTTTTTTTCTAGCTCGAGCCATATGGGTAAAATGAATAACAATTATTTCATAGTCTCTAATGCTTTCAAATATAGAAAATGCATTTTTCTTCATAAATTTTGAACACCCACATGAGGGTTTTGATTTCAAAAATACGAAAGTATGATAATTGATGATACCCATATTGGGTTTTTTCATGAAATCGACAATAAACTACAAACAATGAAGATTTATGTGTTGATTCAAGTTTAGAAGAGAAGTAAAGGCATTTTCTTTCAATAATTCAAAAGACCCATTTCCAGTTTAACATGAAATTCAGAAAATGGAGTTTTCCTTAAAATTTTCGAATACTCATTTTCAAGAGTGGCTTCAAAATGCAGAAAAAGATAACTACAGAAATACCCACATAGAATCTAAAGAAAATGGCAAGAATATACAGTAAATGTGAGCTCTCAGATGTTAGTCGAAAGACAGAAGGAGGGTAATGTAGAACTATTGAAATCTTCTAATACCCACAAATAGAATGTTACTAAATTAACATAATGTAGAATTTATGTTCTGGGTCGAACTAAAATTTGAAAAAATTGCTTTCTACAGTGCTCTTTTGGCACGGCCTGTACATGGCCAAAACTTTCATGAAATAAAGGTTTTTTTTAGAGTTTCTACAGAGCAAAAGATTACCAGTTCAAAGCAAGAAATGGGTATTCTTGCCGTGGCTAGAGGCTTCATTGAGCATCTAAAGGTTGAGAGTCGAGCCCACAATGAAGGTCGAGTTTACATAGCAGTACAAGAAACACACAGGAAATACAATTTGTGATGACATTAGAGTATGCGTAAGCCACGGATTTGAGGCCGAAATAATCAAAATACAAAGCCATAAAATCATTAACTAAAGCTCACCTCTGCACAGTGAAGGAGAACTAGGATTCAAGTCGAGCTTTCATGGAGTGGACAATGGAGGACGAGCTTGAACTCATGGTAGCATGAGAAGTCAAGGTAAGTGAAAGTCAGAAACAAACTTATGCAAACCGCGCCCTTAAGGCTTTCTGAGGCTCAAAATAATGAAGTGAAAAGTTATTTCGCCATGAATAAAGCTTACCCACTGAAGATTCGGTCAACTAGAGAGCAGAGGAGGTTTTTTGAAGCACACGGGCTTGAATCCAGCATCATCATGGCGGCAGTTTTTCTCAGGTAGAGTTTCCTTCTCCTCAAGTCACAGGTGTGAAATGGTGATAATTAGGGTTTGACCCTATTTTGTTCATGTCACGTCTCAAGACTTTGATGTTGTTTTGTCCATGGCTTTGTGTGGATTTATTTTATGAATGATGGTGTGTGTTAGAATAATATGATATATTACGATGCTTTGGTGTGTGGAAATGTGAAAAGTATTTACTTTTGAAATTATGAATGCATTTTATTTTGAAAGTATGCAAGATAGAACAAAATAGAAGTATTGATTTAATTATTGCTTTGATTTATATCTCTATATGGTTACTAATACAATTTCGTTGTTGCGTGCATGAGTGCACTTGAGTTGCAGGTGGTCGAAGACCAAGAGTGTGATTGAGGAAAGAAGGCTAGCTTCCCGACAGGGTAAAAGAGGAAGAACTCTCGGTCACACACACAACACCTAGAATCATATAGTTGCATTTAGGCAATGTCTATTCTAAATGGATTGCTTTGAATTATTTGCAAAATAAATAATAAATGGATAAAATAAATAAATAATAAAATAATAACATAAATGTAATTTAATTATTAATTGTAGCTTTAAAGGATTTATGGTTTTAATTCTATTTAAATTGTGATATTTAAATAATGAATTAATTACAAGTTAGATGGAATACTTGTTTAAGGAGTGAGTATTTTTAAATTACCTTCTAAATCTTTTGTGCAAGAAATTGTAAATGATTTCCTATATTTTTCCTATTTATAAATTTGAAATTTAAGTTGCATATATTTCTTAATTATATTTATTTTAAATTACAAGATTAGGGTTAAATGAGAGAAAGGAAATTAATATTAAATAGGAAAAAGGCATTCCCGGAAAGAAAAGGGTTCTTGAAATGGCTTCTTGAAAACACTTTCCTCTGCAAGTTTGTTTTGGGGTTATTTTTAATGGCTGCCAAGAAGATGTTTCATCTGTCAATTTAGAAGGATTGGAAGGAATCTTTGCAGAATTAAAAAGGAAATTAAGCAATCAGGAAGGCGGGGAAGGAGGAGAACTTCTCCAGGAAACCCAGCTCAAGAGGAGGCAGAAAGGAAATTTTATACAACTTCAGCTGGAGGCTTTCAACCAGGTTTTTCATTCTTTCTATTACTTGTAGAGTTGCAGAAAAACTTCTGAAGAATTGAATTCAAGTGGATGTGGAATTGTTTCTAACTGTGTCTTTAAATAAGGGAATACTTTCCTTCTTTAGTTTGCATTGCAAGCAAATGCACAATTGCTTTCTTCCAGAGTAGGGTTATATTCTTTTGCAATCTATATTTCATGAAACTGCCCTCATTTGCTATTCTTTTGTACAGAAAATTGTGAGAGAAAAGATAACATATGAAAATATATATATAAATATATATATATACAAGAATTTGTATTTCTGTGCATACATATATATATATATATAAATCTCGTGTATATATCTCTTCCTGTTTTTATTTCGGAATTATTTGAATGAATCCATACTCATGTCTTAGCTGGGCGAATTCTTGTTTCTGGCATTAGATTTTGTGTGGGGATTAATCCCCAGCCCCGTCCCAAGGGAAGGGACGATGCTGTGGGGAGGCTCGCGCCCTCCACAGGCCGCAACCTGTGGAGAGGGCACGGCCTCCTCACAGCCCGCGCCCTCCCTATGGGAGAGGCGAGGTCTCCAATCCCTCTTTGGGGTGCTTAACACCTACTTTGAACCATGCAATCTGTTTTTTTTTTTCTGTGTGCGACAGTAAAACATGAGGATATTAATACCTATGTAAATCTGTAATTTATATATATATATACACAGCTGTGTAAATATATATATATATATACACACACAGCTGTGTAAATATATATATATATATATATATAACCCTGTGTAACATTGAAAACTCCAGAAGTATTTGTGATGCTGGGGAATGCATCAATGAAGTCTTTCTGTCATGCAAACCTGAAATCTTTTATTTGGAAAAATATATATAAACATTCTCACAGTTGTAGACATTCAGATTAAATTCATACTGTATAAGAACTTCCAGACAAACACACAAAAGTCAATATGCAAACCTCTGTTTTGTCAGAAAATAGTTGCAATTTTGGTGTTTAATTCTTTCAAATCTGACTGAGTTCTTTTATATGAATGATAAAATGCATGTTTATATATTTATATATATATACATAGATTCAAATATGTCAAAGTATGAATATATATATATATATATATATATATATATATATATATATATAACCATGTAATTCAATGAACACTGTTTTTATATTAGAAACATTATTTCTGTCAGTGACAATACACAAGAAAATGACATGATACTCAGTCTTGTTTACAAATGAAAACTGATTTGGAACATAGAACACTCAAGAGTGTAGCATGAACTGAAAACAAATCTTTTATCAAATAGAGGAAAACATGTTGACTTTGTGATTTTGCTGAGAAAGAGAACATATTTTATTTAAATTCTGAAACTTTAAATCTATTTATTTGGTTCAAACATTTAGAGATTGAACTCATGAAATACTTGAAACTCTCTCTTTTACACTTTAAAGATAGATGAATTCTCATTGCAAATGTGAAGGGAAACCAGTTTGATAAACATTTTATGAATATGGAAAAATGAAGGAAATTCTTTTTAGAATCAATGAAGTGCATGAAGCATATAAGGAAAATGCATAATTTTCTGTTTTTGCACTTTTTACTGTATTTTTGGTAACTTCCGAAACAGGATGCCGAAGGTGGATCCACAGAGACGGTAGTTTTACCTTTTCTAAAACTACCACTTGTTTTTATTTATGCTTGGCCAAGCACTTGCACCATTGAAATAGATGGATTTGTTTTAAAAGCCTAGAAATATATGTATTTTGGTCTCTGCCACCTCCTGTTGCAAGAAATATGTTTTCTCATGTTAGAAATGCATATAGGCACCAGGCATGCATCGAGAGTTCCCTCCTGTTTTACTGTGTCAGGTTGCTAGGCTCCTTATGCAGGGCCGGGGATTTCTTCGAGTTAGGAAGGAACCCGGGGAAGTCATGTACTTCGTGGTTGGGCGGAAAAGGCGCCTTAATCACACTCTTGGCCCCAGCTCGCAAGAAGACCGATGGTGTCACGGCGGTTGGAGGATCAGAGTTTTTATTTTACTATTGATGTACTTGTGTATCCTACTGGAATGGCTTGAAAAGCCCATTGTAAAATGTAATTGTATTTGACACTTGTTACTGCAACATTGAAATAGATGTGCTATTAAGATTTTGATGTAACATTGATGCAAATGTATTTATTGAAGTTATTGATCTCACTTGAATGTGAATAATTATTTATTGGTTTATTGATCTCTTTTGAGCATGGATGAATATATATATGAACATGCACTGATATACTTTGGCCATGTGTTTAAACATGATGAAATACAATGTTGTTATTTATTTACATGAAATGAAATTTTATTAACTCTTTTGCATTATGGAGACTTGTAAACCTTTTAAAGCGAAATGAACTTTTTAAAATGCTTTTTCTCATCTCCCAGGCGTTACATTTTGGTATCAGAGTAGCAAGGTTCAACTCTAGGACCTATGCCTAACTATGTATGACGTTGTGCTTTAACCAGGGTAACCTTAAATGGAGAGTAGAGTGTACCAGTGGGCTGGAGGTTCTCGTGGAGATCCCAATGATAAACTGGAGCAAATTTTGGCCTTGCTACGAAGTCAGGAGGCTAGAATTGGGGAACTAGAATAGGAGAGGCGAGTTGGCCATCAAGGGTTAAACACAAATGAAATCGATGGAGAAACAAATGTTGAACCACCTGGAAATGATGGAAATCTAAATAGGGTGGTTGAGGAGTTGGGAAAATACCTTAAGAAGGTCGCTCCTTCGAAATTTGATGGGAAAACCTTTGGAGATGGAGCAAAAGCTTGGGTTATAGAGATGGAGAAGTATTTTTCCCTACGTAATCTATCTAATGAAACAAAGGCTAAATGGAATTCTTATCAGCTCACCGGTGAGGCTGCTACTTGGTGGGAGAATGAAAGGGCGGATAAGCAGTTTATGCATGGGAAGGTAACTTGGGATAAGTTTCTACAGTTATTTAGGAAGAGGTGGTTACCACAATCTTACTTTGATAAGAAAATGATAGAGTTCCAGGTTCTCATACAAGGTGGCATGACAGTGACTTAGTATTGGGAGAAATTCTCTTACTTGCTCAAGTACGTACCCCAGTACCAGCATGATGAGAGGTTTCGAGTTCAGAAATTTATTTTGGGGCTTAGACCTCAAATTGGAAATGAAATAGATATGCATAATCCGGCCACCATGGATGAAGCTTTTGATTTGGCAGTTAAGTAGGAGCACAAGCTGCAACAAGCTACTAACTATAAGAAGAGCAGGAAAACCAAGTATGGCAATAAGAAGTTTCAGGGAAATCGTCAAGGTAACAATAATCAGGGTGGTCAGAGCAAACAGGACAATCAAGGGAATGATAACAAGCAAATCAAAAATCTGAAAAGGGATGGTAGTCCTCAGGACCGCAATGATGGAAATAGGAACAATAACAACAAGAGGGGCAATTTCAATAAAAGGAATGATAATAACAGGAGATATTTTTCTGACAAGCCTAAAGCACCTCACGGGGGTTGTTATACTTGTGGTGGCGAGCATTACGCCAGTGTGTGCCCTCAAAGGAATAATAAATAGAATAACAGGAATCAACATCATATTCATGTGGCGATTGACAATCGCCAAGCAGATTATCAGGCCACTCCTATCCAGCTATCGGGTAAATTGTTTGGATGCCCTGTTTCTGTTTTGATTGATACTAGTGCTACTGATAGTTTTGTAGATCCTCATGTTTTGACTAAGTTATCAGTTAGACCGAGTTATATGGAAAAATCATGGAAATTTTAGTATGGAAACCGGGTAGAGAGGAAGGTAGAGCAATGCATGTATTTCAGTAAACTTGAACTCCCTAACCTTCAAACGCAAGTGAATTTGTATGTTGCACCGTTGGGGTCTTACGATGTAATATTAGGGATAAATTGGCTCTCTGAACATAAGGCTCTTGTTGATTGCAAAGAGAAGTCAATAAAGTGTCTTGATGATAGAGGAAACCATGTGGAGCTTTGTGGCGTTAAAAAGCCTTTAGAGCTTAGGCAAGTCTCCGCCATGCAGTTGAAAAAGGCAAGTCAGAAGGGATGCACTATCTTTGCAATAAAGGTCAAGGATCTTGATGAGAAAGAAACCTCAATTAATGATCATCCCATTCTGAAAGAATTTGAGGATGTTTTTCCTGTAGAGCTAACTGAGCTACCGCCTAGGCGTGTGTTTGATTTTTCTATTGATTTGCTACTAGGGGCAGAACCTCAGTCTAAAGCTCCTTACAGGATGAACACAACAGAATTATTTGAGCTTAAGGCCCAACTGGAGGAATTGTTGAAGTAGGGTTTTATTAGACCAAGCGTGTTGCCTTGGGGAGCTTCGGTAATTTTTGTGAAAAAGGATGGAACCTTGAGGTTATGCATTGACTATAGGATGCTTAACAAGGTCACTATCAAGAACAAATACATGCTCCCACGCATTGATGACTTGTTTGACCAGCTGAAAGACGCCAAGGTATTCTCGAAAATTGATTTGAGATCGGGGTACCACCAGTTGAGGTTGAAGGAAGAAGATATTCACAAAATTGCCTTCAGAACAAGGTATGGGCACTATGAGTTTACGGTGCTACCTTTTGGGCTAAGTAATGCCCCTACAACTTTTATGAATCTGATGAATAGTGTCTTCCGAGATTGCTTAGATAACTTTGTCCTAATCTTTCTTGACAATATCTTGATCTATTCTAAGTCAGAGGAAGAACATGAAAAGCATTTGAGAATTGTACTGCAGCGACTGAGAGAACATAAGCTGTATGGAAAGATGTCTAAATGTACCTTCTTTCAATCTGAGGTACACTATTTGGGACATGTTATTTCAGTAGAAGGGATAGCGGTGGACCCAAAAAAGATTAAGGCAATCATGGATTGGCCAACACCACAGAATGTCTCTGAGGTTCGAAGTTTCATGGGTCTTATAGGTTATTATAGGAGATTCGTTCGGGGGTTCTCAACAATTGCAGCACCCATCACTGCACTGCAGAAGAAAGAAAAGAAATTTGAATGGAGTGATAAGTGTGAGAGATCTTTTCAGCTGCTTAAGGAGAAACTCACTACCGCACCCATTCTAGTTGTGCCTAATCCGAATGGTCATTTCATAGTCATTACTGATGCATCAGGGGAAGGGGTAGGAGTAGTTCTTATGCAAGAAGGGCAAGTGGTGGCATATGAATCGAGAAAGTTAAAGCAACATGAATTAAATTATGCACCACATGATTTGGAGTTGGCAGCCATAGTCCATGCTCTGCAGATGTGGAGACACTATCTCTTGGGAAAGCCTTTCGAACTAAAGACAGATCATGCAGGATTGAGATACATCTTCACTCAACCCAATCTTAATGCCCGACAGAGGCGATGGCTGGAATTTTTGAGTGAGTATGACTTTGGTATTGAATATATTAAAGGTAAGGAAAACAGGGTGGCTGATGCCTTGAGTAGAAGGAGGCACCTTGCAGCCATGGTTACCATAAAATCAGATTTCAGGCAGTAGGTAGTTCAATCCTTACTTGGGGATGAACATTATGAAAGGGTGAAACAAGCCCTAGGGCTGAATTCCTCGGATCGTCAATATGATGGCTATGTTTTTGAATCGGATGGGATTTTGAGATTCCAGGGACGGATGTACATTCCTAGTTTTGCAAACTTGAGAGAGTTGGTGCTTGAGGAGTTCCACAATGCACCATACTCAGGACATCCTGGTATTACAAAAATGATGGAAGGACTTAGGCCACTGTACTTCTGGCCAAGACTTAAAAGGGATATTACTTCTTATGTAGCCCGATGCTTGGAATGCCAGCGAGTCAAGGCTGAGCATGTGCATCCGGCAGGACTCTTATATCCTCATAGGGTGCCAGAGTATAAATGGCAGGTTATCACTATGGATTTTATTCAGGGGTTGCCAATGTCTAGGAACCGACATGATACCATCTTGGTTGTGGTGGATAAGTTGACGAAGGTTGCTCATTTCATTCCTGGAAACCTCAAGGACGGTTCAATGGTTTTAGCAAGAAAATTTGTTCAGGAAATCTTCCGTTTGCATGGAGTGCCAGAAACGATCATTTCAGATCGAGACACTCGGATGACTTCCAGGTTTTGGATCACATTGAACTCTTCCCTAGGAACTAAATTGAATTTCAGTTCCGCATATCATCCTCAGACCGATGGTCAGACAGAGAGGGTGAATCAGGTAGTAGAAGATCTTCTCCACATGTATTGTATGGAGCAGCAACATAAGTGGGAGGAGTATTTGCCTTTGGTGGAGTTCGCTTACAACAACTCCTACCATGCTTCTTTGGGTATGGCACCTTTTGAAGCTCTTTATGGACGTAAATGTCGACACCCATTAGTTGGGACAGAGTAGAAGATAGGGTTGTGATTGGCCCTGAGATGCTCAGAGAAATGGAAGACCAAATGAAGATCATTAAAAGGAAAAATTGAAACAAGCTGCGGATAGACAGAAAAGTCTAGCAAACAAGAACCGAAGCTTCAGGCAGTTCTCTGTAGGAGATAAGGTCTTTTTGAGGGTTCAGAGAGTTCAATCTCTTTCGGCAAGAACTCTAAGTTGGCCCCTAGGTTTGTTGGCCCCTTTGATGTTTTGGAGGTGGTGAATCCAGTTGCTTACAGGCTTGCTCTGCCACCAGCTCTATCCCGATACATAATGTATTTCATGTCTCAGTACTTAAGCCCTACCATCCAGATATTGCTCATATCCTTGATTGGCGTGCATTGTAGGTTCAGGACCCAGGGGTGATACAGGTGGAGCCCGTCAAGATTCTGGAAAAGCACAACGTTAAGTTGTGAAACAAAGATATTATGCAGTATAGGGTCCAGTGGGACTAGTATTCGGTGGATAATGCCACCTGGGAGAATGCTGAGGATATAGATAGAGTCTTTCCTCATTTGAGATCTTAGCATACTCTTATTTTTCTTTCATGTAGAGACTTATGATATACTGGTATCTCAATCTTGTTGTGTAACTTGCTTTTAGACATCGAGACGATGTCTCTTCCAAGTGGGGAAGGATGTCACGTCTCAGACTTTGATGTTGTTTTGTCCATGGCTTTGTGTGGATTTATTTTATGAATGATGGTGTGTGCTAGAGTAATATGATATATTACGATGCTTTGGTGTGTGGAAATGTGAAAAGTATTTACTTTTGAAATTATGAATGCATTTTATTTTGAAATATGCAAGATAGAACAAAATAGAAGTATTGATTTAATTATTGCTTTGATTTATATCTCTATATTGGTTACTAATACAATTTCGTTGTTGCACGCATGAGTGCACTTGAGTTGCAGGTGGTCGAAGACCAAGAGTGTGATTGAGGAAAGAAGGCTAGCTTCCCGACAGGGTAAAAGAGGCAGAACTCTCGGTCACACACACAACACCTAGAATCATATAGTTGCATTTAGGCAATGTCTATTCTAAATGGATTGCTTTGAATTATTTCCAAAATAAATAATAAATGGATAAAATAAATAAATAATAAAATAATAACATAAATGTAATTTAATTATTAATTGTAGCTTTAAAGGATTTATGGTTTTAATTCTATTTTAATTGTGATATTTAAATAATGAATTAATTGCAAGTTAGATGGAATACTTGTTTAAGGAGTGAGTATTTTTAAATTACCTTCTAAATCTTTTGTGCAATAAATTGTAAATGATTTCCTATATTTTTCCTATTTATAAATTTGAAATTTAAAATGCATATATATTCTTAATTATATTTATTTTAAATTACAAGATTAGAGTTAAATGAGAGAAAGGAAATTAATATTAAATAGGAAAGGCATTCCCGGAAAGGCAATGGGTTCTTGAAATGGCTTCTTGAAAACACTTTCCTCTGCAAGTTTTTTTTGGTTATTATAATGGCTGCCAAGAAGATGTTTCATCTATTAATTTAGAAGGATTGGAAGGAATCTTTGGAGAATTAAGAAGGAAATTAAGCAATCAAGAAGGCAGGGAAGGAGGAGAACTTTTCTAGAAAACCCAGCTCAGGAGGAGATAGAAAGGAATTCTGAGCATTTTTAGCTAGAGATTTTTAACCAGGTTTTTCATTCTCTCTTTCTCTTGTTGAGTTACAGAAAACAGCTTAAGAAAAAGATTGCAAGAATTAGTGGAATTGTTTGCAAACAATATTTTAATATTTGGGAGAACTTCTTCTGTCTACTCTGCTAAATTCAGTCCAATTTGTCCATGTAAATCTGGAGTTTTCCCTCTTTGCATTCTATATATTGGGATCCTGCTCTTTATTGTTGAAATAACTGGAAATAGAAAAATGTATTCAAGTGCACGTTTTTGTTTTGTGCACACATATAAGTTTATTTTTGTATATATATATATATAAACTTTGAAAGTTTTATTTTCATTTATTAGAGAGGAATTCAAAATACCCGAATGAATTCTTGCCGTATTCATAAGTTTTCACAGAAGATATTTTTTGTGTAATTATTTTGTTTTAATGTATGGGAAGAGATTTAATCCCCAGCCCCATCCCAAGGGAAGGGACGGCGCTATGGGGAGGCTCGCACCCTCCACAGGCCGTGACCTGTGGAGAGGGCATGGCCTCCTCACAGCTCGCGCCCTCCCCTTTGGGAGAGGCGTGGCCTCCAAACACTATTGTGATCTTCGTTTTATGTTTCAAGCTTTGGTTTCATATTTCAATAGCGTACTGTGTGTTTTGTGCGGCAGATTTACATGGAATGATAAACATATATATACAAATTATATATATATACACACACACAGAGCTGTGTAAATATATATATATATATATATATGTGAACTTACACAGATATAACCATCTACGAAATATGATATATTTCAGACAAATATATATATAAACATCTCAGTATCCCTGAAGCTGGAAATATGAAAATGTAGTTCTTGGAATCATGCAAAATTGGTGATTTTCTTTTGGTCACATATTCTTATGTTTGCATACAGATGTAGATTTCTGAATATTAGCATACAATAGAAAACATAGATACAAATGTGCAAACCTCTATTTTTCTGAAAGAATTATCCTGTTTCTGTATATTATTTTAACCATAAACTTGTAGCAAATTGGGAATTTTACTTTCAAATCAGCTTGAATCTTGAAGATATAGAAATATACATAAATCTGAGAACACTGTTTTTATTAAGAAAATTATTACTTCTGCTTGTGGTAATACACTGAAAGTACCATGATGTACATACAATTCTTTACATTTAAAAACCAAACTTGAGCAAAGAACACTCAAGAGGGTAGCATGAACTGAAAACAAATCTTTTATCAAATAGAAGGAAACTTGCTGACATTGTGATTTTGCTGAGTAAAAGAACAGATTTTATTTTAAATTCTGAAACTTTAAATCTACTTATTTGATTCAAACAATTAGAGATTGAATTCAAGAGATGCTTGAAACTCGCTTTTACACTTCAAAGATAGATGATTTTCACTGCAAATGTGAAAGGGAATTAGTTTTTTAATCATTTTATGAATATGGAATATGGAAGAATTCTTTTTAGAATAAATGAAATGCATGAAGCATATAAGAAAAATGCATAATTTTCTATTTTTGCACCTTAAATTGTATTTTGGTAGCTTCCAGGACAGGATGCCGAAGGTGGATCCATAGAGACGGTAGTTTTACCTTTTCTGAAACTACCACTTGTTTTTATTTATGCTTGGCCAAGCACTTATACCATTGAAATAGATGGATTTGTTTTAAAAGCCTAGAAATATATGTATTTTAGTCTCTGCCACCTCCTGTTGCAAGAAATATGTTTTCTCATGTTAGAATGCATATAGGCACCAGGCATGCATCAAGAGTTCCCTCCTGTTTTACTGTGTCAGGTTGCTAGGCTCCTTATGTAGGGTCGGGGATTTCTTCGAGTTAGGAAGGAACTAGGGGAAGTCATGTACTTCGTGGTTGGGCGGAAAAGGCGCCTTAATCACACTCTTCGCCCCAGCTCGCAAGAAGACCAATGGTGTCATGGTGGTTGGAGGATCATATTTTTTATTTTACTATTGATGTACTTGTGTATCCTACTGGAATGGCTTGTAAAGCCCATTATAAAATGTAATTGTATTTGACACTTGTTACTGCAACATTGAAATAGATGTGCTATTAAGATTTTGATGTAACATTGATACAAATGTATTTATTGAAGTTTTTTGATGTAATTATTCACTTGAATGTGAATAATTATTTATTGGTTTATTGATCTCTTTTGAGCATGGATGAATACATATATGAACATGCACTGATATACTTTGGCCATGTGTTTGATCATGATGAAATACAATGTTGTTATTTAATTACATGAAATGAAATTTTATTAACTCTTTTGCATAGAGTTTACTTTGGCAACTATTATTAATGGCATTATTTACTTGTAAACTTTTTAAAGCGAAATGAACTTTTTAAAATGCTTTTGCTCATCTCGCAAGCGTTACAAAGAATAAGTGCAACTGAATTTATCCAAGTGGGGATTCAACAAATATTGCATCTTGACAATCCATAGGGTTGTGCATTTTATTGGAATCAAAACACTTTTCTTGGATCTTAAACATTGGAAAACATACATTCAACTATGGTCATCAAATTTCAAACCCTTTAGGGGAAGCAAATACCTTTGAAAAAATTCAAGTGTTATTGCTTGCCCTAGGGATTCTATCCATAGAGGCTTCTAAGGATTTGAATTTATATCTCAATTTTCTTCCACTAAAGTCAATAATAGGGAACTATTGCCTTAATTTCCTTGATTTCCACATAATGGACTTTGTGGGATGATAAGAAATTGGGACATTAGAAATTTATTTTGAAAGCCTAATCAAGAAAGTGTTTGTGGTAAAAAGGACTCATTAAGCAAATATAAGAAACAATTGGACCCCACACATGTGCTCTTCCAAATTATTTCCCAAAAGATCAAAATCCAAAAACCAAAGTCCAAAGGTCTTAGTCAAAAAGGTCGAAAGAAATTTTTTTCTATGCTTTACAAATTTAGCAAAATATTGACTTCAACTATTACAAACGTGCATCAAGGAACAATCCCAATTTGTATTAATTTTACTATTGTCAAAATCCAACACTTTTTAAAAGGTTTGAGTATCTCACATAGGAAGTAGTAACATGTTCTTCAACACCTTGGTCTAGTAAACAAAAGTCTCTCTAAGTCTCTTAGGATCAAAATAAAAATGCCTTCATCCATCCTCCAAAACCAAAATAAAAATCCATCTCACAAAAACTCTTTGAAATATTGAAAAAATCCTTCATGCTAAACTTTGGGAAAATCCTCTTCAAATAAAAAATCAAAACAAATCCAAATCATCTTGTTTGACTAGGTGTGTGTAGATGAATCCTTCTTTACACACTTAGTCAAATTATCATCTTGTCACTAAGTTTACTCTAGGACAACATCCAACCTCTTGGATTTTATGAGTTCATTATCCAAACCAAATCCAATCAATATCAAAATCAAATAAAACCAAATCAAGATCAAAAGCCAAAATCAAGTCAAACCTCAATCCAAAAGTCCAAAGTTTACCATCGGGGTATGTGTAGGATCACGATGGGCCAAAAAGTTGCAATATGTAAGCGATATGATGGCCCATGTGGTGGGATGATTTTTTACCCAAAATGGATGAAACAAAAGGTTTTTTAAAGGATATTCTTAGATTTCTACCAATATAATTATGCTTTACTTTAAATTTAATAATAATTATTAATCATTTTCTATTTAAATTACGATCAAAGTTTTGATTGATAGGCTGATTGAAAAAATCTATAGCTTTCAAAAGATTATCAAATTTTTAAATCTGAAACATGTGTCACATTTCCATGCTTCACATACTATAGGATTAAAAATAAAATTGAATTTCATGAAATTTTGACCAAGTTAAGGTGGTTAGACATACAAGTTTTTTATATTTTTAAAAGTTGCAATAAAAAAATCATAATTAATTATTTACTTGGAAAAATTAAAAAAAATTATGCATCACATCAGACATGAGTCCTCTACTTATATCTAAAATATTATAAAAATATTATCATTTTATTGTGGTTAGGGTGGTCAAGCAGGACACCTACTTCTTATTTTTTCCTTGAAATTTAAAGTACTATTGCATTGAAATTTAAAATTTTCACCAAATAGACTTTAAAATAAAAATAAACCTAGTAGTTTAGAAGCTACATTCAATTTGATATAGATTCTATTCTTACATATTTTTGAAATAATATAGATAACTTATTCAAATTTCTATGTCAAGTTGTCTAACTCTGATTTTTCTGAATTTTTTGCCACTTAAGGGTCTATTTTTTCCATGATGATCCTGCACATGCCCATCCTCCTCAAGGTTCTCTAAGAGTTCCAATCATTCACCAATCATCCATATGTCATTATCTCATCACCATCCTTTTGATCCTTAATATCTTAGACTTTCTTTTTTGCACCGAAAGTTTAGATCAATCCAAAGAGTTAGAGGTTCATCTCTTACATTCTTGAAACTTGATCCCTATTTTATGGTTCAAACTAGATCTCAGCAAAAGGAGAACATGAAAATGAACAAAGAAACATCAAATTTGATTGGCTTGAGTCAAACCAATCCTGAAATCAATCCCATTGGATCTAGCAATCCCACACTCAATCTTCCTCCACTTCCACAAGATTCTCAAGAGGAAGGTCAAGTAGAAGACATCACCAACAATGTCTTAGGCATGAAACAAGATTAAATTATTGAAATGGTCCAAAATCCTGAAAATCATAGAATTGTCAATACCATGATGAAGCTCAATCCCTCACAATACATGCTAGAATTAGCAAAAGAAGAGGCTAAACTCCCTTCCAACTATGATGTGAGCACTCTTGTGGAAAAACCTCTTGGGATTATGCCTCCAATCTCACCCACACCTCCATTTCAAAGCATCACTCAAACCATCCTCCAAATCACATCATCCATTTCTCAAAATCCACCAATTGTCAACAAGGGAAGCTCATTGATTCATGCACTTCAAACACATCCCCTCGTTAACAACCAAGATTTGGATGCTAACACCATCTTGGGTCAATCTATTCCTCAAAATCTGCTACATCCATACATTCTTCTCACCTTTCATGAACCCAATGATCCATCATATTTTCACACAACATCGACATATCCTCTCAACACACAAACCTCTCTCCCTATGACTTCACAAGGAGAAGGTGGGCTATTTGGACAAGGGGAAATCTTTGACCCTTCATCATCATCATTTCCTCAAGGGAACACACCACCCATTTTTCCACCACTTCCACCTTTTTCATTAACATCCACACTGCTCCTAGGTTTAGGGCTCCCCCCTTTACCAACCATCAATCAACAAGATCAAAGCAACCCCCCAATCATCAATCAAAACATCATACCAAATCCTTTAATCTTGCCATCAATATTGCAACAAAAAGTGGCAACCATCCAAGTAACACAAGCAATCACTGCACCATCCAAAAACGTGGTCTCTCAAGGACCAAACATATCAATCGCACCATCCACTACACAAATCCCCATCATCAACACAATGACACCTCTCATCACAACAACAAGCACCATTCCAAATCCGCCACCAGCACCACCACCAAGACCAAATGTGGCCAACCAATATAGCATCACGTTGCAAGTATCTTAACAAGCCTATTAGAAGGAACTTCAATAGTTCCAAGCTCAACAAGAAAAAAAAATGCAAGTTGTACAACAAGTTGTTCAACAAGCGCATGCTGCTCAAGCAGCTCAAACCGCACAACAAGCACAATAAGCACAAAAAGTGCAGCAAGCATAGTAGGCTACCCAAGCTCAAGCTTTTTTGTAACAACAAAAAGCCACCCAAACTACCCAAGTTGCACAAGTAGCCCATGTAGCTCAAGATGCACAGGCTACCCAATTTGCACAAGCAACCCAACAAGCACAGACTCAAGCTCAATCCCAATATCAAGCTTAGCAAGTGCAAGCGCAAGCTCAATACGGGGCACAACTGCAAGAAGCTCAGTAGCAAGCATATCAAAAAGCCTTGCAATAGTACCAAGCACAATAGGAAGCAACTCAATTACTAGCCCAACAATAAGCATTGTTGGCACAACAACAAAAGGACCAACAACAAGTGTTGTTGGCACATAAATGGCAATATCAACAACAAGCTTTGTTGGCACAAAAACAAATGTAGGCCTATCAACAAGCCTTGATTACACAAAAAAGCTTGCAAAAAACTCCCACCAACACATCCAAGACTCCACATATCACTTGAAAAAATCCACCACTTCAAAACACATTCACTGCACCTCCTGATCCACAAGATGACGTGATGACACAAATCAAGTTGCTCTCACAACAAGTGCTAGATCTTCATTTAGGGAAAATGAAAAAGACACTAAGAAATCTATGCCCCTATCCATTCAATAGGATCCTTGCAATGGTACCATTCCCTAAGGGGTTTGAAATCCCTAAATTTGACAAATATCGTGAGACAAGAAACCCTAAAGATCACAACAGGGAATTCCAAGTAATTGCATGGAAGTCACCTATGAAAATACATATATGATGCAGCTATTCCTTCAAAGTTTGGTTGGTCCTGCCATAAAATGGTTCTCTCGCCTTCCTCCAGGAATCAAAAAGTTCCAAGAGATCATGGACGGATTCATAAAAAATTATGCATTCAACATTGGTATGGATGTTATTCTGGAGGAACTATCTATACTCAAACAAGCTAAGGGAGAATCATTCACTTCGTTCTTAGAATGATGGTGATCCAAGGCCAACAAGAGAAAATGGACCATTCCAGAGGAACAACAAATTTGCACCATCATTGCTAATCTTGAGAAAACATTGTCATTACATCTCAAGATGCAATGTATCACCACATACGATCATTTGATCCCCAAGGAGCTCAACATCGAACAAGCCCTTATTGCATAAGGGGGGACACCCACATATCCAGAACATCAAGAAAACCGCCCATCCACCAACTATAATGAAAAACCTCGCATGTGAGTGAAAAATAGGAATGTCACTAATCATGGTGTGGTGGATGCCAAGGTCATCACCAATGCTCTAAAAAAAACCACACATTCATACAAGCAACCACAAAACAACAATCAGAACAACACCCAAACTAACATGGTATCACAACAACCAACCAATAATCAAGTCAACAATCTAAATAATCAAGGGGGACCACCATTGCTGAACAAATATCCCCCCAAGTAGAAGTACATAGCCCTTGGGGAACCAATTGAATCGGTCATGAAGAAATTGGTAAATGAAAATCTCATCAAAATTCCCACTTATGAGTTATCAAGAGCCCCAAGTGAAACCACCATGGTACAATGAGAACCACCTTTGCGATTTTCATAAAATCAAGGGGCACACAACAACCCGTTGCATAAGGCTAAAAAATATGATCCAAGACCTCATCGATGACAAGGTCATAAACGTTGAACAACTAGTTGGAAATCAAGACCTTAAAATATACACGAATCTGATGTTGGATCATAACAAAGGGAAAAATCATGGAAACACCAAGTATGCCAATGTGAACCATGTGTACAATCATGTTGTCACATCCATAGATGAATGGGTCACTGTTGTTAACATCAAGGGGGCCAAAGCCGATTGTGGAGTCACCATAGGCAGTGGAAAAGTTACCATTGATAGGTCGTCATAGCCACCTAGAGCATCCACCTCAAATTCAAGAGCCATTACTAATGGCTACAATGTCTTGGACTAGTTGAAAAGAACCCCTGCTTAGATCTCCATCATGGAGTTGCTGAAGATACCCGCACATAGAAAAATGCTAGGGGAAGCATTGGATTTTTCCACCATCTCTGCGGATCTTGATGCTGACTAGTTCCAAGTTATGGTCAAACACATCACCACCCTGAATCTCCTAACATTATTCGACTATGAATTTCTCGCCCAACCATCTCATAATCGCACGCTCCATCTTGAAGTCCCGGTTCATAAAAATAAAGTCAAAAGGGTCTTGGTGGATGGGGGTGTAGGCCTAAATATATGTTCCCTCAAACTAATAAATAATTTGGGATTCTCAGAACATTCTATTGAAAAGGGTAAGGGCATCACAATCAAAGCATATGATGATCAGGAAAGAGTGTCTTAGGGCACTATTCAACTCCCTATTCAAGTGGGGCCAACCATTATGGAAACCACATGCTAGGTTCTTGACCTTGATTTACCTTATAACATCCTCTTGGGGCATCTGTGGATCCATGGGATGCAAGCTATCACATCAACCTTCCATCAGTGTGTCAAATTACCATATCAAAACTAAGAGGTCATGGTCTATGGTGATCCCAAACCCTTTGCTTACTACAAGAACTTGGAAGCAAAATACTATAAAATCCCCCAGGTCCCGAAGAACGATGAAGGCCCTACAACTCTATATGTAGACCCAACTACCTTGGCCTCCACTTCTAAGAAAAAGACACTCGCCATCCCTGACATCTCTGAAATCAAGGTCATTATCCAAGACAATGGGTGTGGGGATTATAGAATGAAGAAAAGTGCTTTTGACATAGGAGAGTTACCTCAATATCCTAGGACTCACAGGAAATCCCAACCAGTTGAAATATCATCCCAAACCTTCAGAGAAAACCCTTCTAGATTCAAATTTTGGGGAGATCTAAGTCAGGAAGTGGTGGATGAAAAATACATATCAAGCTTGTTGTACCAAGATGAGAGGTCCACACCTGATCTTCCCATGGATGAGAGTAGCAACAGATTACAAATGATGCTTGGTATGGGCTATAACAGAAATAAGAAACTAGGACAAAATGATAATGATCTTCTAGTACCTCTCATTCTAGAGAGGCATATGAGAAATCTTTGCCTCAGATGTACCCTTTGAAAGGTGACCATACTTGGCAAAGGTTCCTTGGTTAGAAAGGTCAAAACTCCCCCTCAACTATTAGTATCCAGCCTACAATTACCAATATCCACAAGTCAAGTCATAGACAACTTTACCTTTGGCATAACTAATGTGTGTAGTAGTGATGAAGACCCCATAATAGACTTACCTATGCTTTTCTAGGATTCATCCCTTCTCATGATTAGTACCTTGTCTTTTGAGTTAGACCACCAAACCCATGAGATAAACTTAGTCTATCCCCAACTCATTGATTACAACCAATGAGGGCCACCAATTTTGGACACATTCGAAAAAAATGAGGTGCTCTCAAAATTCATGGGATTGCAGTATATGATACCATATAGAGATCACAAGGATAGATTTGAAATCATACTGGACACACATGCCTATTATGGGGAAACGATTGAATCCTTTAGTCGCAAAAGTGAAAATTTGAGAATAATCTCTAGGTCTTTGAATGAAAACCACACTATGGCACTCTCTAACCCAAAAATAGTAAAAATAAAGTACGCATCCAATGGTGAAAACCTCTCTAAGGTGTGAGAGGATGAGGGATTCAATCTTCCTCTTAGTGCAATTCATCAGGAGAAATCAAGGGTCTTAGTAGAGAAGTGCAATCTAGTCAACCTGGGAATAGAGGAAACGCCACATATCATCTTCTATGTAGAATTGCTTCTGATAGAAGAGCAAGAACTCCTGGCTGCATTCCTAAAAGAAAGAAAGATAAATTTTGCATGGACCTATGCTGACATATCGGGCCTTGATCTAGAAGTTGTGGTTCACCACCTAGCTGTATATCCCGAAGCAAAGCTAGTGAGACAAAAGCTAAGGAAAATGCATCCACAAATAGCATTGCTGGTCAAAATAGAATTACAAAACCTCCTAGATGCAGGGTTCATACAACCTATTTATTATCTAGAGCGGGTCTCCAATCTTGTACCTATTTCCAACCCCATTGGGGGCACCTGCATCTGCATAGACTTCAGAGATCTAAACAAATCATGTCCCAAGGATGAATTCCCTCTCCCAAACATTGATATGATTGTGGATATGACAACAGGACATGAGATGTTATTCTTGATATATGGATTCTCAGGGTACAACCAAATCATGATAGAAAAGAATGACCAACACAAAATGGCTCTCACTTATCCATGGGGGACATATTGCTGGAATATGATGCCATTTGGGCTTAAAAATGTAGGAACAACTTATCAAAGGGCCATGACATCAATCTTTCACAATATGATCCATAAAACAGTGGAAGATTATGTGGATGAAATATTGGCCAGGTCAAAGAAATGACGGGATCACATATCAGCCTTGAGCTCCATCTTTGACATGCTAGAAAAGTATAAGGTTTGACAAAATCCAAAAAAGTGTGTCTTCGAGGTACAATCAGGAAAGCTCCTAGGGTACATTGTATCCATGAGAGGAATCGAGGTAGACCCCACCAAAGTCAAAAAATTCCTCGAAATGGAGGTACCAAAAACATTGAAATAACTAAGAGGCTTCCAAGGAAGACTCCAGTCCATCTACCAATTCATAGCACAACTAGCAGAAAAGGTTGTCCCATACTGTCATCTAATCCATAAGGGGTTAGCATACAAGTGGGATGAAAAATGTGATAAGGCCTTCAACAAGATCAAGGATTACTTACTCACGCCACCAGTCCTCATGCCACCAATTTTAGGAAAACCCTTGATCTTATATATCTCAGCAACAATAACAACTCTCGATGCTCTCTTAGCAAAACATGAAAAAAATGGAAAAGAGAGAGCTATCTACTACATCAACCGAACCATGGTGGGACATGAGTTGAACTATACATCCATTGAAAAATCTTTCTTAGCAGTCATGTTCATGACACAAAAATTCAGACATTATATGCTAGCACATCAAATAAAGCTCATTGCTAAGATAGACCCGCTAAAGTATCTACTTTTTGAAGCAACGCTTACAAGGTGGAAAACCAAATGGGTTATTATCCTAACAGAGTATGAAATTGAGTATGTGGAATGCAAGGAAATCAAAGTACAAGCAATAGTAGATCAACTAGTGGAAGCACCGATATACTCAGAGAACCCCCTTGTACCAGAATTCCTTGATGAATCCATCTTCAACTTAAGTGTAGCAAATCACTGGAAAATGTACTTTGACAGATCCCACACACAACATGGGTCGAGAGCAGGGATCTTCTTCATCACTCCACAAGGGGATTACATACCCAAATCATACAAGTTGTCATTCTTGTACACAAATAACATCGCAGAGTATGAGGCTCTTGTCATAGGGCTAAGAATTGTAGTGCAGTGGTGGATCATGGCCCTTAAGGTCTATAGAGACTCATAGTTTGTAATCAACTAGGTAAACGATGAGTATCAAATAAAGGACGACAAGTTGAATCCCTATAAGAAACTGATGGAAAGCCTCAAGGAGTCCTTTATTGATATCTCATTTGAGTAGCTACCAAGAGAAAAAAATAGAGTGGTGGATGCAATGGCTAGAATTTGATCACTATTAGAAATCCCACACAACATCCCAAAGCAAGAATTCCTTGTAGAGAAGCTTCTTGTGCCTGCATTCGAGGTACTGAAGTCTGAATTTTTGTGTGAAATCATTGTTCCCAATGATCCCTGGTACCATGATATATACACCTACCTGAGAATAGGAGTCCTCCCCATAGAATAACCTTGAACCTCAAAAAATACTCTATCAAAAAGTCATCTTGTTTTGTCATCCTAGGAGATACCCTATACCATAGAAGCATTGAAGGAACCCTATTACGTTGCCTAAATGTTGAAGAAGCTTTGACCACTTTGACTGCGGTATATAATGACATTTGTGGCTCACACTCGAGTGGTATGACCTTGGCTAAGAAATTGTTGAGGATAGGGTACTATTGGACTACAATGGAAAGAGAAGCACACAATTATGTCAAAAGGTGTTTGTAGTGTTAGCAACATGGGGATATCATCCATGCACTAGATCAGGAGCTCCACCTAATTGTTACACCTTGGCCCTTTTCATAATGGTGGCTCGATCTCATTGGAAAAATTACCCCCACCTCATCCAATGGACATAAGTTCATTATCACTTCCACTGAGTACTTCACAAAATGGGTGGAATCCATCCCCATGACCTATATCATAGGAAAGTAGATATCCAAGTTCATCCTAAACTACCTAATTTTCCGCTATGGTGTCCCTTAAGCCATTATCTTAGATAATGGGACACCTTGAAAAAACCAGGATGTTCACAACCTATACCAAAATTTTAAAATCCAACATCACTTTTCCACTCCGTACTATCCCCAAGGAAATGACCAAGCTAAGGCTAAAAATAAGACCATCCTAAAAATCCTCAAGAAAATAGTCAATGACGTTGGTTGCAATTGGAATTTGCAACTAAATCCCACCCTATGGGCCTATCAAACAAGCATCTACACACCAACATGTGCCATACCATTCTCCCTAGTCTATGGATGAGAGACCATACTCCCCATTGAGATTGAGCTCCCATCACTGAGAATATCATTGTAGAATTTCATCACAAATGAAGAATATTGGGTGTCAAGGTTAAATAGCACTGGAACTACTAGATGAGTGACACATGGATGCCTTGAACCATTTGCAAGTCTACCAAAACTGACTCAAATAGAGCTACAATAATAAGATCAGGAGTTGGACCTTTCAAGTTGGAGAGCTTGTGCTGAAGGAGAATCAGAAGAGTGTTGCAAATCTGGATAGCAAGGGACAATTTGAACCTAATTGGTTGGGACCCTTTGTCATCACAATGAGCTACAAGTCAAGGGCATATCAATTATCAATACCAGAAGGGGAACCTCTGTAGGAGCCCATGAGTAGTTCCCATCTCAAAATTTTTTTATGCCTAAGCTTTTAAGGTATAAAACGAAAAAATACAAAGAAAAATAAAAAAACACAAAAATCCAAAAAAATTAAAAAAGGATTAAAAATAGTAAAGAGAAAAAAATCATCCTCTAGTGATAATCACTTCGGTGACACTGTGGGCAAGTACCTTGGTGAAAACCAGAAAAATACCTTGGTGCCTTGTGCATAAACAAGTGCATCTGCATCAGTTCAGGATCCCTCCACGACTTATCTCTGCATCATCCATCCATCATGTTTCATCAGACGTCCATTACATTCATATCCAGGTCATTCAGTCATCTATCCATCTGCATCATAGCCTGGTCCTTTGTCATCATGTCATCCTATCCCTCTCTTACTATCTTGACCTCATTCTCATTTGCAAAATATTTGTTCCCTGGACCTTTGGTGAAACTATATATTGCATTCTGCTTAGTGGTCTCATCATCAGTTGGATTTGTCATATATTCTTGAAGTCTTGGATCAAAAAATCTTCATCTCCAAAAAATCTAAAAGAAAATAACATCAAAAACGAAAACATCAAAATCCAAAACATCCAAACATATCCAAATCCAAAATAGGTCAAATGGTCAGTAAAAGGTCAAAAATAGAGTCATCTTGTCAACTACAGGTCTTTGAGCTTTGAATGTAGGCAAGGTTGATCTTTAATCATCCCTTGAGACATACTTAGGTCCTTTAGAGTCCGTCATAATAAATTGGCAATCCATTTATTCATATTTCATCAATAATCAGGTCTATGTCAGTCGAACTACATGGTCTCTATGTGTATAACATAGGCAAGGCTAATATGTTGATTAGCACCCAAGGCCCCTAGGATAGGTCTTTAGGTTAGCCTCTTGGTCAAAATCGCAAAAAACTCCAAAACATTGGAAAATTTGAAAATTAAAACATTTGCAAAATATTTGAAAATACCAAAAACAACCTCAAAACATTTCAAAAACTCAAAAACACCCAATCCATCCTTCCCATATCACTTTCACTTGAAATAAACATTCACTCATAATAAATCAATCGTCATCCTCAACCTTTGGTGAAACAATCAGAAAAAAGTTTAGCAGGTTACAAGTGAAACCTTAATCATCAAAGTCTCAAGTCTAGGACAGAAGGTAAACAAGTTGGTCAACTCTTAGTACTAGTATCCCATCATCTAGTTTTTCCGAAATCATCTGATAACATTGTGTCCTAGGATGCATCCTTCCTACAATGGACATCAGCATCAGGCATCACCGTAGTTTAGTCTTGGCTAGCAACATTGAAGAACATTAGCTTGATTGTTTTCTTGATCTTTTTCTTTTAACTTATCTTATTGTGCTCATTCCAATGAACTCTCAATGATGTAAAAACAAAGGGATTAAGAGAGAAAGGAATGGGGAAATGATCAATATCTTTTTATTTGTTGTGCTTGTTGGATATTCCTGTAATATAACCTTGGTTATGTGTGCTTTTTTTGGATGTAGGGAGGGTGTTTTAGGTGTCTATTTGACCACATAAGAATATTTCCTTTCTATGTTTTGGTCTAAGATGTTTGAAATATCTAAAGTACATTTTAAATAAGGTTTCATATGTCAGGTGTGAACAGGAGTACTATTTTATTTTCGAATCAAATTCCATCACACTAGGTGCAACACCATCCTAGTTCTTTATACCTTGATGCATCATGCCTATGTGTATTATCAAACATAAGGTAAATAGCCCTTTTAAAATCCCAATTCATGATAAGAAAATCATCATCATCATCATTATCATCTCTAATAAAGTTGGATTGTTGGATTCTCTTATTTCTTCTATCTTCTTTCCGTGCTAATATGGTACCATGAAAGTTAATCAGGAACATCACTAATGCATCCATCCTGCATCCACAAACTATCAACATAATGCATATCATGAAATATCATATAGGAAACATTAATTGTCTCACATGCATTGCATTTCATCATTGCATAATATAAATTGTTTATTCTAAGCATCTCATAAACCATACATTTGCATCCATTGCATAAACATAAAAGTATCATCACATAGGCATCATTAATTCATATCATGTGCATCATCATATTACCCATTTGCATCATCGCATAAGCATCATTAAATCATATCATGTGCATCATCATGACATCCATAAACGTATCATAATATCAAATGTGGAAGAGCTATTGAAAAAGAAAAAAGAATATATCATTGCATCTCATACATTTTATCATCATCATCCATCAGGTGCATAATATAGATATGTAAGTCTAAACATTAACATTTGTATCCATACATGATCATCATAAGAGGTACATGGAAAATATACTAAAAAATAAATACATGCATCCATCCATCCATGAGCATAATCATACATACATCATATAGAATCATACACTGCATCACAGCACATAATCATATAGAATCATACATGCATTCATCACATCACATATAAAACATTGCATAGAGGAAAATAAATACATCCATCCATCATACATAAATAAAATAGGAAAACATAATATATCAGATAAAATCACCTCATATCATATATCATTAATAAAAAATGTCATGGTATAAAGAATCAGGATCAAATGTGTGTATCAATCAATATAATACAAAATCCCATGGGGCTATAAAAAATAAAGCCCATGGATATAAAAAAGAATGGTGTCTCTGATCAAAATGTGAGTTATCCCTGATGGCTGCTCCCCTCACTTGGCTATCTCTTGGGTTGATCTTACCTTTGCCCTATCTGCTATGAGAAATATGGCACTTGGGCTACTCGAGGAACTGCTTGATGATAATGTACCTGGTAATACTCTACCTCTCTGACTGTGTCCTGATACATGCGTGTTGAGACTATCCTGCCCTGTGTGCTTTTGAGCTACTAGCATTAGACGATCTCCTATGCTAGCTATAGCTTGTGGGCAGTCTCTGTTGTATGGCTTGATCTCGCTATACTCTCACCTGATGCCTCTCAGTTTTCAATGTGGAAACCTATTCCAGGAGTTGCTGGATTAGAGAATCCCTTTGTTCTAGCTGAGGTGGTGGTGGCTACTATTGATGGTCTCTCGAAGGCTATTATGGGTCCCTCAGGGCATCTCTCTATTGATCCCCATCTCTTTTCTGGTCTCTCTACCCATCTCTCTACCCTCGTTGATTGAGAGGTGGTCCACCTTCTCCTCTACCTTCGTCTCTATCTCCATCCTTGTCTCCTTAGCCTCCTTGCCCCTACCCCCACCCTGTCATCCGGCCTTGAGGTCTCCTCCATGGTAAAGTTTCCCTAGGAACTATCAATCTGATGGGAGGACGAAACCAATCTCAGTATGCCTATGTGGTCTCCGGGTCTGCTTTCCCCTGATCGTATGGCCATGGCATGGAAACTAGTTGTTTGAAGCTTCCCATTGCGTCCTTTGGGGGGATCATCCAACCCCATGTAGTCTCCCTTATAGTGTGGGAAAATATGGCCACATACTAGTCATTAGACCTATCATGTACATCTCTAAATTATTTAACCACCTAATCTGGAAGATAACACTCAATCATGATGTGCTCCCTACCCTGCATAAGTCTATCCTACCTAGCAAAGAATAGTTGTTGTACATCATCATACCAGGTGAGCATCCTAAGCCAAGGCCTCCATGTAAAAACTATCATCTCGTCAATCACCCTCCTCCAGTGAGGGATGTTGGCTACTCCTGTGTATGTAAAGGTCAAACCACCCCTGTACCGCCAAACCACTAGGTCATCTAGCTCCACATCAACAAATATAACTTGAGGTCAGAGCATTTCCATGTGCTCCTCGGCCCAAATGTGGAAAAGTGTCACTCTGGATCCCATGGCCCTACTTTCGTAGTAGGGAAACTCGTGCAAATCATGGTAGAGTGAGGCCAACATCACTGGTCCCCATGCAAAGCACTCTCTCTAGCAGAGCATCCACTCCCAAGAAAGACCCCATCCTAGACTGAAGTATCAGCCACACCGATCTGGTACCATAAGGCTTGAGATAATAGCTACCAAAATCAATCATAATTGTGACACCAAGCTCCTATACCGCTCTAGCTAAATATGTCCCTTAGTAAAAATGATCTCATCAAGTCCCATGATCTCATAATAGGCATTTTTCCTAGAGTCCATGTCATAAATAACCCGCTCTCCATGGATGGGCAATCAAAGAATGTGCTAGACATCCTCTAGCATGACTATCGCCTCGCCTATAGGGAAGTGAAATGATGATGTCTCACTGTGCCATCGCTCCACCAGTGTTGTCATCATGCCTAGATGTGTCTTGATGGTTGGTGTGTAGGTGATGTACCATAGCCCTATCACCCCAAGCTGATCCTAGAACAACTCGTGCAATCCTGTCAATCTACTCAGAATCGAGGACTAGTGCTTGCGTGAATGTAAAATAGCTGTCATCCTGCACTAGTAAAGCCACAATGTCAAGTTTTGTAAAAAATTAGGATCCTATTTGAATTTTTTGCAATCGAAACAACAAATGCGTTGTTTTTTGAAGGCTCCAAATTGCATTGTTGGAAGCCTCTAAATTCCAAAATCCATCGCGGTGATGCTATTTAACTGTGCTTTTATTTGACCCTAAACCCTAAATTATTAATTGGACCACCACAACACCATTTGCATATGTGGTGCACTTTGAAGTTTGACTCCTAGCCCTCAAACTATGATGCGACGTCGCAGTTTGCAAAAGTGGTGCACTTTAAGGTCGTGCAATGCCAATTCTAAGCTTTCAACGGTGCAAAAACAACATTGCTTGACTCAGTTTGAATTTTATCCCTATTTAATGTACACAAAAATTGAAAGGACAAGGTGGGGTAGGGTCAAATACCAGTGGTCCTACACCTGGTAGTCACTGGTACACTCACACTCGCTCTGAAGTGGCCTCTCGAGGCCTATTTAAGCATGAAAGTTAGAGTTTTTTTACCTTGTTTAGCCATCAACCTAGGGTTTTGGGCCCTTGATCCCGTTTTCACCCAACCGAGGTTCGTTTTGCATCATTTTTTGCATCTTGGCATGTTTTTGGCATCTTGGAACCTTTTTAGACTTGTCGGGCAGGTTGTCCTCTTTTTTTTGCTAGATCACCCAAAAATCCAAATTTTCATCCAATCTCTTGAGGGGGCAATATACCAGCATAATTCCTTCATTGGGCCAGTAGTGGGGCATATAAAAAATCATTTTTTTTTTGAATTTTGATCTCAGTAGTTTATTCTTTGAACCAACACAACGGGTACATTCCTTCAAAGAGGGGAAAAATGTAGACACAAAAAATATACTGATTGATCCTATACACCTGATCCTCACTTACTAACACTAGTTCATCCTGAATCATCTCCTTTGCTAGTCATTTAATTGAATACCTCTTATTTAATTAAATTCATCACATTTCATCTCTTATTAAATAAATCAATTTTATCTGATTAAGTCATCATCTCCTATTAATTAAATAAATCACTTTGTTTAATTAATCCAGTCCCTCTTTTAATTAAATAATTCAACTTATTTAATTAATCTCTAAGGTCTTCTCCTTTAAATTAAATAAATTAATCTTTATTTGATTTAATCTAACACAATCCTCTTTAATTAAATAAATCAAACTTTATTTAATTAAGTCTAAATCCATTATTCATCTCATTTTGATTTATTTAAATCCTAAAATCTAAATCAAATTGTCAAATCAACTAATCTCCTTTTAAATTAATCAAATCCTGATAATCATAATCTTAATCTTAATTCACTCAAATCCTCTAGCTTTTGCAACTTTCTCATGAAAATTCATTTAATTGATTTATTAAATCTCCATTTTCTTTCAAAAAGGCATCAAAGGATGGAATATTCCTCAAATTTGAATTCTCCCCCCAAAAGGACTTGTCCATCCAACAAGGCATTAAAGGCCTCTTACATGTCCTTTTCTTGAGCCAAGCAGTATTTAATTCATTTCTTCTCTCCCTCCAACTTTGCTCACTTCTCCAATTTTGAATTTCTACCTAATAGCATTAATGTGCACATTCATCAAAATGTGCTCCACCTTTTTCCACTCAAAGGAATAGTTGAGGATATTATTGGACTTTTGGGAATATTTTGATTTTTTTTTAATGTATTTGGATTTTGGGAATATTTTGAATTTTTTTTTCTAGAATATCTAAATGTTTTTGGAACTTTCGAGTATCTATTCATTTTGGAATTTTGGAATGTCTAAATGTTTTTGGATCTTTCGAGTATCTATTCATTTTGGAATTTTGGAATGTATAAATGTTTTTGAATTTTTAGTGTAAGGTAATACAAGGATCCAATCTGATTACTAGGTTTAGGAAAAATGCCCCTAGTTAGGTGTAGGATTATTTAATTATGGACTAATTGAAGTGATCTAATGATGATACTATGTGAAATGGGAAAAACTGGATACTTGTAAATTTCCAAGCCATGCTAGGTGTGTAGGTGAAAGCATGATAGATAGGTTGATATGGATGTAATGTCAAGATTTTATTATGGATAGAATGTAAAAGAACTTGATAGATGGTAGATGGTGTTCATTATATGTGGTGCGTATTTTAAAGGTTTTCACTAAGGTACTTGTCCAAAGTGTCAACAAAATGGTTTTCACTAGAGTAAGATTTTTACCTTTACCATTTTTTTGGAGGATTTTGAATAAAGAGTGCTTGTTTTCCAAGTTTTCACCATGGTACTTACTAAAGGTTCCACCAAAGTGGTTTTCACCATTAGACAAATTATTTCTTCATTTTTTATTTATTTATTGGGATACCCTAATGGGTTAAGCATGGAACCTCTTGAGGTGATTGTTGTTGATAGACTCTTTTTAATGGCTCTCCTTCAAGTGATGCTAGTTGATAGGCTACTAAGCCATAGCTCATTGTGTTTACAAATGGGCTCAACCAATTAGGTTTAGATTCTCCCTTGTTATCTTGATCTAATTAATTCTTCTAATTTTCCTTAAGGGCTAAATCTACTAATTGAAATTTTTTGTTCTTGATCCTTTTGTTATAAGTAAAATTGAAGATGATTTTGGTGGTCTTGTAAATAATTTAATGCATTGAGATGTATTTCATATAACAATTCTAGCTCATGTAACTTGGATACTCTATACTCTTCACTGTTGATAAGATGTTGTAATGACACCCTCAAATAAGGAGGTTTGATCTCAATAAGCAATATTTCTTAAGTACCATAAACTAGGGAATATGGTGTTGCACCATAGGAATTTGATACTTACTAATTTTTAGCTACCAACTAAATTAAGAAATTTTTATCAGAAAATTATTAAATTGTGGTGAGAAAAAAATTGACATTTGAGAAAATTAGATAAGAAAACTAGGCATTCAAATATTTATCAGGTATAGGTACATATTTCATGGCTAGTTCATCATGTTCAACATTTTAGCATGTGGTGTAAAATGGGCTCCCACAAGGGTTGAGCCCAACATGTTTCCTTCTCAGATTTAAAAGATGCAATGAATAGTGGTTGTGTGTTTCAATCATATCTCAAAAACTATGATATGAGTTTTTGTGATTTTTGGATATAATTTATAAAACAATGAGGCAAAGAAACCCTTTAAATTTCTCACTGAACCAGTTCATATTTTTTGAGCAATCTTCACCACTTCTAAGGAAAAAGACAAATCCACCTTTTTAGGAAGATTGTAAGGCTCAAAGGCCAGTTCTACATTATTTTTGAGGTCCCACATGGGTTGACCATCACTCAAGGGGAGTTTTGGACACTTAATCACTCAGTTTGCTCTAGTTTTGAGGCCTTTTTTGCAAGCTCTTTAAAATTGCACGACCAAAGATGATTCATCATGCATATTGGTGGAGTTGAGAGTTAAGTCTCAATATTATCATTTAATTTTAAAGTGAAAAACACTTTACTTGTATCTTTTGCATGATTTTAAATAAGAAAAAATATGTAATTAAATATTAAAGGTAATATTTTATTACCTTAATATTTACAATGCAATGTAAAAAAAAAAGAGAGCTCAAATGATAAATATTAAAATAATCATATTGATTATCTTTAATATTTAATCGAATAGTTCCTTTTTCCCAAAATCATACAAAGAAAAAATGGAGCAAATGTTGAGACATAACTACAATTTTACATAAGCTTTGTAGTTCAGATATTTTGACTTTAGTTATCTCCTCTTGGCTTTTTGTGTTGGTGTAATTAATTATTTAATTACACTTACATAAGTTTACTTAGGTTAAGAGATTCTTTCTAGAAGTCTTAGTTGGCTTTTCTAGAACTTATCTTATCTAGCTAATGCATCATTTTTTAGGTGATTAGTTTATTAGTTGTCTCATGTCATAGGATTGTGACATTTTTCAACATCATGTTCATTACTACATTTCAACCTTTCCTATATAAGGAAGGTCTTTGTACTCATTTGAATCATACTTCATACCTCATCATTTGATAGGTCTGAATATCAAGCAAGCTCTTTCTTGCATCCTCTCTCTTGTAGAAAATTTTCTTTGTTTTGCAAGTGGTCTTGGAGTGTTGAGCTAATATCTTTAGCTCTTACATGTATCATAGCTACATCTTGCAAAACCCTTCTCTCAAATTTGAGGGGTGGAGCTATTGCTAGTGAGGAGATCTTGATTTGAGGTTGTCTCTCTCCATAGGTGGGATTTCATTGGAAACTTATTTTTGGCTCATTTTGGAGGAGATTTGAGCTCAGTTTGAGTTAGGGCAGGTAGAAATTTAGAATTGACTTTTGTTTTGCCTAAATCGACATTTCTAGCTAGGAAGTTGTGGAGGTTTGAAGATTTACGCAAGATAAGAAGGTTGCAAAGCTTGGTGCATTTCATCGCAGTCCAACCTCATCATTATTTCTAGAGGCCCTAAGAGATGAAGTCGGTATATAACATGCCTATTTCACCTTCAACTGTTGTGAGGTAAAAAAATTTACTTTCGGGTGTGGAATGGGCCAGATTATAGAATCTGATTATTTCTGGCCAGAAAAAATATTCTAAAATATATATTTTTGCTTTTTATTGTATCAAGCTATTATAAAATTATTTTTTGAGGGCATATTATTTTATATTGGGGTGTTTATTAAATATTTGTGAATATGTAAATATAATTTGCGGACAAGATTTGCTTTTGGCATAATTATTAATATTTTAGGGCCCATTTTGTACTGTGGTTGGCCCATGCATATTTTGGCTGGTCCTTCTCTACCAAATCTACATTCTCGCCACAAACCCCACACGCCCTTTGGCCATTAAAAAATATTTTCCAGCCATATTCTCCTAGCACGATCCATCAGTTGGCATACCCTTCGCTTCATCAACGTTTTTTATTGGTTTGGAGTACCTGGTCAAATCTGACAGTACAAAGGTCTTTTCACAATCGCAATCATTGTTGGCCCATTGGCCACCTTGTTCAACATCCCATCCCTGTTGGCTTCATCCTCCGACACCATTCCTCCTGTTGCCGACTATACATCCTCTCGCTAGTCGCCTTTTACCATCGACATTTGAAGAGTTTTCTAGTCATTTCCTCTTCGCTAGTCACATACCTGTTCGTCGGCCATTGAAGCATCTGCGGGTACATCAAGCTTTCTTCAATCACTGTTTCATCTCTACCATCGAAGGGTATGCCTCATTATTATTGGCAGGTTATTGAATTATGGGAATTTTTTTTTAAAAAAGTTTATTTGTATTATAACTTTGTATTGAATGCCGACCTATCATTTTATGGGCCTTTTTTTTATAAAGCATTGTAAAAAGATTGGCCGACATAGCAGATGGAATTTTTTGCATTGATTTTTCCCAAGGCTATATGGATGACATGGTTTTAGCACCCGAGAACTGATTTTTTTCTCTAATTTAGTCTGCTCGATTTGCCCCTAAAGTGCCTAAAATATGCCTTTTTTTCATTTTTGTATAACTTTTCACCACGATCTCCAAATTTTGCAAATGAGATATCAATGGAAAGCTCTATGTGTGTACTTCACAGTGGTGTAGGTTTTTTTGATATATTTTGTTGTAGGTACAATTTATTCACAACTGAAGTCAGAAAGCCCCTTTGGACCTTCGAGCTCATAACTTTCTACCAGATTCTCCTTTTTTGGTGATTCAAGTTGCATTTGGAAGGTATTCAGGAGCTCTTTGATTTGGTTCATGTAATTTTTTCAGTTTCAGCCCCAAGTGTGAGATATTCAGATGTTTGCATATTTGATTTATGCTTCATAACTTGGACATCCTGATTCTTGGAGAAGTTTTTTTTGTGGGGGGGAGTTCATTTTCAGTTGTATTATAATATTTGGAAGGTTTCATATCAGTTTGATTTAGATATTTTCCATATTTTCACTCTTGGTACTTGTTGATCTCATGGCTGAACCAAGATTTGAAGTGTTGAATCCTCATAACTATCACACCTGGAAGGTAAAAATATAGAGATTGCTTTGGTCAAAGGGTTTGTGGTCCACCTTTGGTGATCACCAACTTGATTTTACCAGAGAATATGAACAATTTTCTCATAGGAATAAATGTGATGAAGCTATGGGTTTAATTGCAATGTATGTTTCCGATAGTTTATTCTTTCATATTGACGAATTTACAACTCCTAAGCAGGTGTGGCATAAGTACAAGACACTCTTTGGTGCAGTTAGTGAGGTTTGTGCCATGCAATTGGAGGTTGAATTGGCTTCACTTTCTACAAATGTTTTTTCCACCATTGAAGACTACTTGGTAAAATTTAAATCTCTAAGTGTAGACACCAAAAATGGTCTAAAGAATCTAATTAATTAAATACGACTTATTTGATTAATTAATCTTAAATTCATCTACTTAGTAAATAAATAGAAATATTTATTTATATTAAGTTCATTATTAATTCTTCTATTTTATCATATTATTTCTCTCTTAATTAAATAAACAAAATTAAATGCTTTGTTTTATTTAATTATTATCGTATTATTTCTTCTATACTTTATCCATTAATTCTATCTTAAATTAAACACAGCTTCAATAATTTGTGTTATTTAAATTACCTCGTCACATTTCTTCTTAATTAAATAAAGATATCCTAGAATCTTTAATTTAATTATCATATTCCTTTTATTTTAATTTAATAAACAACTTCTATAGTTTGTTTTATTAAATTATTTATTCCTCTTTTGCTAAATTTAAATAAACCAAAAATATTTAAATAAATGCATAAATCCATATCCCTCTATTCACTCACCAATAAAATTAGATTTTTCAAATCTAATTAATTCAACTGTCATTCGGAAGAGTCCTCGGGGACAAACTTGCGGAAATCTTCTCAATCTTCTACCTCAAATCTTTCCTCTCATCTTGCCTGGTGTTTTCATGGGGAGGAACAATCCTCCATGATCAGCTCCACCTTCTCATCTCATACCATTCAATTCTCCAGATTGAATCTCAACCTCTGTTGTGTTGCCCCTTCACAAATGTGTGCCATGAAATCTATAAATATAGGTTTCTGACTACAGGAAAAGGATCCTAATTTGTGCAATCTTACTCTATAGGTTTTCCAGGCATTCAAGCAATCAAGCAAATAGAAGCAATCATCAAGCAATCAAGCATTTTAGTTCATCAATCATGGCTGTTTACAGTAGTTTCTTTCTCATAAGTTTTATTGTAGAATCATCTTAGTTGCATTTAGGAATCATAATAGCTTAATTCTCATTCTTTAAGTGTCATTTCAACAATCTATTAGCTTATTTAAATCTGAGAGCAAAGAAGATTAGAGAAATATTTAAAGTTAGAGAGCAATATGACAGATTTTTGAAGGTTCCTATGTTTAAAATAGTTTAAATCTCTTGAATCTTAGATACAATGTCTTATTTAGAAGTGTAGATGCATACGTAATTTGTTTATCTCATTCTTACACTTTCATTTTGGCGTCCACTGTGGGGCATAACCCCATATTCTGCAATTTTTTTTTGAAAAGTGTCTTACAGGTATCGGTGTGTTTGTTTTAGCGGAATCGAGGTTTTTTATAGCGTGTCGGCCGGATTTTGTAGCGCGTCGGAGGAAAACTATAGCATGCCGCACAACTGTTTTACTACTTCAACCCACTGTTTTAGCGCCTCAACCCTTTGTTTTAGCACTTTGATTTTTTTAGCATTTCAACCCTTTGTTTTAGTGCCTCAACACAATTCTACAGCACCTCAACCCTCTGTTTTAGCGCCTCAGAGCTCTGTTTTAGCGCCTCAGATTTAGTGTTTTGATAGTCAATCTTAAAATGGCCATATCTTGGTCATACGGATGTCTTTTTCGATTCTTTTTTTTTAAAATGGGGTAGAATTTCATAAGCTATGCAATGGTGTAGGTATTTATCACTTTTTATAGAGTTAAAATTTTCAATTTTATATTTAAAGTCAAATCACATTGTAACTTGGTCTAAGGTTTAGGGTTTTCTTGCTTAATCATTCATCTAACCCTTATATCTTCTTATTTCTTGATCTCATCTTACATTTGAAGCATTTACATAGGTTTTAAGAAGAAAATGGAGCATTGAAGTGAAAGAAAGAGCATTTGATATTCATTGTAATAGTGTTTTTGAACACTCATGGGAAAATAACCCATCATATATTTTGTTTCATTCCTACTTTATGACCAAATAGCATCGATAAAAATGTATCTTTTTATCTGGATCTGACACATCCGTGGCCAGATTTTGTTCTTTAATCTCTTTTTGGTTAAAATTTATCAATCCTAGGATAGTAAACGGATAAAAATTGATCAATCCTAGGATAGAAACTTCATTATTACTTGTGGGATTAAAATTGAACATCATGCTTTTATGGAGCAATATCTCCATATAGATTAGATAATTTGTCTTTTGGGTTTTTAAAAAGTGAACAACTTCTTTGCTGTGATTGGGTGATAGGTTTATGCTCTCCCCTTGACTGGGTGCATCAGAATACCAAACTCACTTTTACTTTGTGCATTTTCAAGCTTTCATTAAAACCTTTAGACAGGCCTGCCGTAGTGGGAAAAAGTACTCACCCTACGGGAACGACCTGAGTGGGGATAGCCAAAAGCCATGGCATTCCAACCCACTTTAAAATTTATGTGAATCTGGGGAAACCCTTTTTCAACGGAAGTGTGCAGGATAACCATCCCCAAAATCTTTGTTCTAAAGATTGGGAGGTCTCTCGAGGGAGTTTATCCATTTACCGCTCTGAACGGAAACCCTATCTAAGAACCTAGAAATAGAAGCAAGCTTGTTAGTTCCTGAACATTGTAATACTCGGCAGTGTAGGGGTGGGGAAGAATCTACCCTCAAGCACTCACCATATAATTGCCAAGGACTGTTTGCTCAGGGGATCCGGTATCCACTTCCATCACTCTGAGTACGCACCTGGAAAAGATAAAAAGATAAGCACCCTCTAGGGGGTGACATGGCTGTGTGAGTCGACACAATTCCAAGCTATGGGTCGTTTGAGTATATAATGATGACCTTTTGTCTCTAGGAGTGAGTCTATCTGAATTCTCTTATTTGTTATAAACTAGTGAAAATCAAGAAGAACCATGTTTGGTTCTTGAACATACACTCTTTGTTTAAGAATTTAGGATTTAATCAACAACAGTTCTATTTTTGCTTGCTATGTTTTCTTGTCATTAAAACAGATAAGATCATCCCAAAAAGAAACACAAACCACCATGGCTGAAATAGAGGAGGATCAATTGAATGCTTTAGCTTATCAACTAAAGAACCTTCAACAACAAATCTGGGAAACAACCACAAAGAGATATCTAATGCCAAACATCTACCCATATCCTCTTGACCAAACAATGAACATGAGACCTTCTTCACCAACAACTCCATCATCCAAGTTCAATATCTTTGAATTTTTCCAAAATTTCAATAAGCCCAAATCTCAGTCCTCAAATACAAATGATATTGAACAATCTTATCATGTCATGCATTTATCTCCATCCACCATAAGCCAAAATGAACCTCAAGATTCTTTCACTCAAGTTAACAATTCCATCCAATCATCCTCTTCTATCATATCTTCTACATCCAATGATTCATGTCAAACTCTCACTCCAAAGCATGCTAGCATAGACTCCCCTACACATCAAGATCGAAATATTCTTTCCACTCCATCCAATGATTCCACAATCTCACAAAGTCTTCCCATCTTTGATCAAGATCCCATTTCTCAAGAATCTTATGACGATCCCCTCCTTTCACTTTTCATCCAAAATAATTCACATCCATCTCAAGAGACAAGTATCCTTCCAAGTTCTTTTTCCACATCATCTAATCAATCCATACCATATCATGATTCTATTGCATCACAAGATCATGATAGTTCTTCCATCCTATCTAATGATTTCTTACCAATTGACGATCAAGACACGCTTTCTACGAAATCTAATGATTCCTTTCCTCATCAAGATCAAGATGTACTTCAATTCAAGGATACCCTTTCATCCCATGAAGATGTTTATCCTTCTTATGATCAAGATATTCCTTTCATACCACTTCATGATCCTTTTCCAAGTCAAGATAGAAACACCTCATCATCCCCATGTCAAGATTCTATTGCACCTATTCAAGCTATCCATGAACCCCACACCTATAAATTAGGATCCTCCACCTTTATCCATTCTGGTTTGCTTCCAACACCTATCCTTTCATCCATATCATATCCTCCCCAAAATGAACTTGCATCTTGTTTCACAAACAATACATATCCCATTGGTAAACAAATGTGTCAAAGTATGAACTACAAAGGCAAAGGATTAGGCATTCATGAACAAGGTATCCTAGAACCCCTTTCTATTCAAAAACACCCATATCACCATGGCCTTGGTTATACACCTAAGTGTCCTAGTGCATCAAACCTACCATCTATCCTAGGTCCTCATCCTAGTCCATCAAAATTTCCATCTATCCTAGGTCCATATCCTATTCCTCAAGAAAAACAAAGGCACACATCCTTGATGCCCTTTCAAAATTCTACCCACATTAACTCATCCATAATACCTCCATACCATTCATCTCAATCCACCCCTCCCATTGCTCTTGGAAGCAATTTGGGTGCCAAATATCAGAAGCTTCTATATCAAAATCCACATGTATCAAAGGATCAACATGTCTCCTTGAAGAGACATGCAAAAATAAAAGAAAACTTGATCCAAAATCAAAGGAAAAATCAAAAAGGCCACAAAGGCCCATCAAAGCAAAAAGGAAATTTTCAAAGACCACAAAGGTCCATAAATCAAAAGAAAATTTCAAAAGGCCACAAAGGCCCATCAAAGAAAAAAGGAAATTTTCAAAGACCACAAAGGTCCATAAATGAAAAATTTTCAAGGCCACAAAGGCCCACTAAGCAAATATCAAAGTCAAAAATCATGTGGATTCCTAAAAGTCTCATAGAAGCAATAAAATCAAAATTGGCATCCAAATTTTCTTATCCAAAAGCTTCCTCCAATCTTCCATATAATAACCTATCACTTTCCAAATCCATTCTTCCTCCATCACTCCACCATCCTTCAAGGTGTGTGCCAATGTTGAGCTTGTCATCCTTTCCATCTATCCATTATCCAACATTCATCCCCCATCATTCCCCTTTAATCCAAACCTTTGCATAAATCCTTAGTCTCTTCCATCATACCATTAATCTACCAGCATTTATGAGTCTAATCCCCATTGCCATGGTTAATTAAAGGGATAATTGGTTGTGAAACTCAATGTTAAAGTCCTTCCTCCATCTCCCTATCATCCATATCCTATCTTACATATTCCTCTTGCACTCTACACTTAGGGGCAAGTCTCATCCATCTTATCATTCATGGTCATTATCCTTTCTACGCTCATTCCTTACATTTCCACTTTTGATCTTGATAAGGTTAAGAATCTTCTTGAACATCATATATGCTTATCCTATATGCTTTATCCATATCTTTCGTACCATATCTTTTATCTCATCCATATTCCATCATTCTTACTAGATACATCCTTTCTTTTCATCCTTGGTTTTGATGAGGAATGGGGGCAAAGCACTTGGTCTTTGTGTCTATCTATTTGATCTTGATCATCACCATTCATCCTTGTTATCCTTGCATTCTTCCATTCCATATCTCTTAGCTTATCAAAATCCATGTCATCATGTCCCTTTGCAACCTTGAATCTTATCATGCAAATCATATTTGAGCCTAGCTGTAAAACATTATCCAATCCTCATATCTTTTGTCAATCAATCGTCAACAATCATCAATCTTTTTGTACTTAGAGGATATAGTAATCCTAAGTACTTATCATCATCATGCCTTATGGAATCAATCATTCTTGGCATATTAATCAATCAACTATTGTCATCTTTCAACAAGAGATATGTTGCTTGTGTGACATGTTTTGCAGTGACTTTCATTTTGATCTATCATTTATCCATGGTTGCATTACCTCTATTGTGGTTCATCTTGTTCCTTCAATCGGTCATACCATCTCATTCCAAATCAAATATCTTGAAAATCCAAAAAACATCAGAAAATTTTTCAAAATCCAAAAACATCAGAAAATTTGTCAAAATCAAAAGAAAATCAAAAAATCAAAAAATCCATGCGAAAACATTCATAAAATCGAAAACACAAAAATAGAGTCTACATCAGTCAGAAAATGGAGTCTGTGTCAGTCGAACTACGTGGTCTCTGCGTGTATAACGTAGGCAAGACTAATCTTTGATCAGTCCCCGAGACCCCTAGGATAGGTCTTTAGGTTACATCATTTGGTCAAACGTTTGAGAATATCATGCAAACATCAGCACACACATTTCAACATCGATGATCTAATCTGAATAATGATTTGAAAATACATTAAGTAAAATTTGAATTGTTGTACTTTTTATTTTATCATTTTCTTATCATTTCTTTGGAGCTACTCACTGATGTATTGAACTAGAGAAGCAAGGAAGGAGAATGATACTTTTCTTTGTTTGTTGTTTGTGAGTTGGTCATTATTATTTTGTGAACTGTCGTGGGAAGTGCTCTACCAAGTATCATGGATGACATTCCGATTCACTTAAGAAAATGATTAATTCTTGTCTGTTTATGCAAGAAATGCTCAGGTCATCTCAGGTTCAATTATACCTTGATGCTTGTATTCGCTGGCAATATCAAATATCATGAAAGAAATACTCAGGTCATCATGGACTTATATTGTATCATTGATGCTTGTATTCGCTTTCAACATTTTTAAAGCTCAGTGATGATACAAAGAAAAATCAAAAGATTGTTGAAATGACACTTAGATTTGCATGGTAAAATAGATTTGCATGATAAAATAGATTGCATCCATATTAGTCTTGCATATGCATTTATAGATTGTTTCAAAGCTACCAATTTCAATCTCAAAAGCTACATGTATGCCCTCTCCTCATCATATCACTATCTCTTCAATAATTCTTAGGATAATATATAATTGTTTTCCTAATCACCTCTTTCTGAATCATTTTCTTTCATTTCAATCATCTCAAATTCCATCCAATCTTAATCTATTAATTCTAGCACAAATCATTTAATCACATCCTTGGTTTTGTTCCCAACCTTGTTACAAGCCTTTATCCAATCATCATCATCATCATCGGGATGTATCCTTCCCTATCATTTTGTGTTGTTTCGGGATGTATCCTTCCCTCATCAACAACACTCTTATCATCATCATCAATCAATCTTGGCTTGCAACTTGACCGGGGCAACATCACGTTTATCCTTGAATCCATTTGTGCTTACTTACTTTTCATCTTCTCCTTTCATTATCTCTTCCTCATCCCATCCCCTATTCTATTCATCATTTTGCATCATCAAGTCCCAGTACATTAATCGATCTTATACTGGGGCATATCAATCAATCAGTGAAGTCAAATCACAAATCAACAATCTTATCAAATCAATCAACATCAATCAATAAGTCTATCAATCAATCAAATCTAATCACTTTGTTCAAATCTTGTGATCATCAATCTATCATTCAACCTCGCCTATCATGAGGTTAATCAATCATCAATCTATCATTGATCCTCACCTATCATGAGGTCAATTATCAATCAATCTATCATTGAATCTCACCTATCATGAGATCAATAATCTTCTAATCTATCAGGATCAACAATCAGCTGACGTGATCATCAATCATCATCATAATCAACTGGAGGAATCAATATTTCTTTATCGGGAGATAAATCATTTCTCTATCATCAAATCATCATCATAATCAATCATCAAATCCAAAATTCATCAATTTATCATTTCAAAATTCAATATCTGGGGCAAGTCTAGCATATTTCAAACTTTTCGTCAATCTGGCAGCTGAAGCAAACTCATTCTTTGAAGCAACAGCGTAAACACACTAAGATCTCAATTGGCTGGATGTGGCAAGGAGAAAACTGATAAAGAATGCATCTTTTTTATTTTGTCTAAGTTGAAAGGTTCATTTGCATACTTTTCTACTTCCTTCTATGCAACTATGGATGGCTTAGGTGATTCTTTTGTAATGCCCTCTTTTGAGACATTTTGTGATAGGTTGACTAGAGAACAAGCTAAACTTAGTCAACTTGATACACATACTAATAATCATGCTTTAGTTGCATCATCATCATCTAAGGATAAAGGAAAGAAAAAGTTAAAACCTAAGGAAAAATCTAAAGAACCTCCCACCTCTTCCAAAGAGGAAAAACCTAAGAAGGAGAAGAGTAAATGTGGTTATTGTAAAAAACCAGGGCATGGTGAACAAACTTGCTACAAGAAAGAGTTAGATGAAATGAGGCAACTCTTAAAGGAACACAACATTTCTTTTCCTTCTAAATCTAAAATTTCATCATCTTCTTCTTCTCAATCAGAATCTACTACACACACTAGTCATGCAGGTATTGCAAATAGGAATGATATGATAGATGATTATAAACAGAAAGGACATGCTCTTGTTGTCACACAAGTTGAGAGGTCTAAAAATTGGATTCTTGATTCTAGAGCCTCCTATCATATATCAGGCCAACTTGATAAGTTTTCATATTTGAAGCATACTTCACTTATGGAGATCTTGATGGAAAATGATGTGTATCTTGATGTATTTGGTAAAGGGGTTATTGATGTGCCACATGGTTGCTTTAATAATGTGCTTTGTATTCCTGATTTTAAGCACAATATTCTTTCATTATAATAGATAGCACAAACTAGTAAATCAATTGAGTTTACTCCAGATTCAGTCTACATTCGAGATTTGGATACCATGTAGCTTGTTGTAGTGGGTAGGGCCAATCATCAGGAAAAGATCTACTAATTTTCTCATTTTGTTCCTGATGGTGAATGTTCAAGAAATGACTCTCCTAGATCTAGTGTGGATTTTTTTTAGATGGTGGATGTCATGGATGGTTAAACCTCACTATTCATAAGACATGTAATGAGGTTGCATCTCTTCGTGCTCCTTCAAATTTGAGTTAGACTTCAGATGAGCAGGATATTTGTAGTTTTCCAAATTTGCACATATAGGATGGTTTCTTGACAGGGTTATCAGATTTGGTATGTTAGACTTCTTCAATAGATTTGGAGGACTTGTTTGAGGGGTTTTCACTCCTTGATCATTCATCTTTGGAGGTTTCTCTTGAGTCTCCACATTCTTTTTCTTCCTCCTTGATTGGGGTAACACCAAATTTTTTTGAGGTATCTTCAAAGGCTCTTGACACATCTTTAGAGGTTTCATGCTTCAGACTGCTTCCCTCCTGCTTCTTCATGGAGAAGAGGTTTCTTCAGCATCGACCATTGGATATTTTTCTTCCCAAGGGAAGATACATTGTTTGTAGGCATTTTATTCTCTTTTTCTTTCAGACATTCTTCAGTGGTTCTAGAGTTACTTCATTATGGGGGGCCTATGTAGTCTCTTTCTTTCCCTCCTATTGGGGGGCTTTTGTAATATATATATGTGACAGATGGTGTACTTGGGGAGTATCATGGAGTTCTCCATCCTTCCTCACATGATTTATTTTTTTTTCTTTTCTTTTCTCTCTTTTGGAGAGGAGTTTTGTCCCACTGGGTTTTCTCCTTTTCTCTAGTTGTGAGAGATTTCTTTTTGCATTTGTACATGGGTACCTAACATGGCCTCGTATCCGAGACCCATCATTGCATCTTTGCATCATTTGCATAATAATCTTCTCCCTAAGTTGCACTTATGGGGGGGTTTTGGTGTAATTAATTATTTAATTACACTTACATAAGTTTACTTAGGTTAAAAGATTATTTCTACAAGTCTTGGCTGGATTTTCTAGAACTTATCTTATCTAGCTAATGCATCATTTCATAGGTGATTAGTTTGTTAGTTGTCTCATGTTGTAGGATTGTGACATTTTTCAACATCATGTTCATTACTACATTTCAACCTTGCCTATATAAGGAAGGTCTTTGTACTCATTTGTACATCATACTTCATACCTCATCATTTGATAGGTCTTAATATTAAGCAAGCTCTTTCTTGAATACTCTCTTGTAGAAGGTTTTCTTTGTTTTTGCAAGTGGTCTTGGGTGTTGAGCTAATATCTTCAACTCTTACATTTTGAAGCCCTTTATTGTATATAGGAAAGAGACTTAGTTTCTTTTCCTTAGTTTTTGATTATTTTTTTCCTTTGCACTTTGTAGAGTGAAATCTTGTAACTCAAATTTTTACATAGTTAATATTATGCAGTAGGTTTTATAGGTTAATTTTGGAGTCTTTATGCAGTATTTTCCTGTTATTCTCTTTTAGAATCCATAATTTTACCTCTTCAAAAATAATGAAAAGTATCTCTATGAATAATCTGATGGATTTATTGCGTTTCAATTTTCCAAACCTTTAAGTTTTTCTTATTCATTATCATACATCCTTCACAGGTCTTAGGTAGTGTGTTATTTTCATTTTGAACTTCAAATTGTGAGAATTTATTTTCCTTTTTGAAGTATCAAACTATTTCGCCATCTTAAGAAACAATTTTGTGAAGCCATTTCTGAATTGTGTGAACAATTTTTCGAGAATAATTATGAATCATTCTATAAGTTTTATCATCATTTAGGTGCATCACCACAGTTTAAAGTTTAGTTCATGCATTTAATTCAAAGCCTTTTCCCCTTTTCCTTCAAAATTTGCAGTCAATCATTAGAAAATCATAAAGGAATCTGACCTATAATCCAGAGGTTGATTTCCATTTTAGGCAACCCATAGGCCTAAATATCATCCCATGTTACACAGGATTGCAAAGCATCTCTGCTTTCACATTCGGGTGCACTCCTATTGATAACAATACTAGTATAGTAAGCCCATAAGGCAAGATTAAGTTGGATGTGCCAATCATGAAAAATATCATTAACTATCTTCTTTAGGATTTTTAGGAGGGTTTTGTTAGATGCTTTATCTTAACTATTACCCTAGGAGTAGTATGGTGTGGAAAAGTGGTAGTGGAGATGGAATTGCAAACAAATACTTTGGAAATCCTAATTTTTGAAGGGTGTGCCATTTTCTATGGTGATGGCATGGGGGACACCATACCAACAAACTAGATAGTTTAGGATGAACTTTCCTAACTATTTTCTAGTAGGTGAGTGGGATGGATTTTATCCACATTATAAAGTACTCAGTGGTAGTAATGATGAACTTATGATTGTTGGATGAGGTGTGGGAATATTTCCTACGAGGTCAAGTCTCCATTATGAAAAGTTCCATGGTGTAGTAATAGGTTGCAACTCTTGGGTTGGTGTGTGAATATAATATCTATGTTGATGATACTTTAAACACTTCTTAGAAAACCAGTGTCCCTCTTGATCCATGGTAGGCCAATAATATCTTTTCCACAATAATATTTTAGAAAGGGTAAGGCCACTAGAATGCGACACACAAACACCTTCATGTACCTCGTTTAGGGAATTTTTAGCCTCTTTCAAGATAAAACATCCAAGTAATGTACCATCAATGCTCTTTCGATATAAAATGTAACCAAGAATGGTGAAGTGAGATATTCATTATATAAATTTTTTATTTAGGTTCATGGTAAAGGTAGGTGGTATGGTACTATTTTATAGGTAATTGTAAATACTATGGTACCGAGGGGAATTAGGATCAACAAATTAACACATGAATTCAAATTTGGGGATATTGAAGGAAAGAACCAAAAGTTCTTCAATGAGAAATTCACATTTGTGACTATTATGTAACATATCTAGGAGAGATCCAATAGTCACTATAGCATCTACAACTTTATTTTTACTCTAGGTGTTTTCTCAAAGGAGATAGTAGTAAATTACTATTTGAAGCTATTGACCATCCTCTTATATGGTAACAAATTATCATCCTCTACTTGGTAGTCATCATTAACATGCCTAACCAATAGCTATGAATCATCATAGACTTGTAACTCTTTGATTATCCATTGGATAGCCATTCTAAGTCTTATGATAAGTGTTTCATGCTTGAAAATATTATTAGTACATGGAAACAATAATCAATATGATTTTAGAATAAAATAACCTTGGGGTGATGAATAAGACCCTTGCTCCTTAACCATTCTATGTATGTGACCCATCAAAGTACAACTTTTGGGACTTTTAGGAGTGATAGTGAAAACTTATTCATTTGGAAAGTTTGATATGAGAGGATTACTATCATATAAAGGTGATTTAACTAATTGATCTGCAATGACCTATCCTTTTACTACTTTTCAATCTATATTTTGTATTTCAAGCTTACTTAGTATCACAAACCACTTAGCCATGCAACCAATGAGTGTTTCTTTAGATAATAGGTGTTTCAATGGATTTTCTTCAGAAATAAGCTTAGTTTGAAAGCTGAGTATGTAGTATTATAAATTTTGTGATGTGAATATGTCTACAAAACATGCTCAATCAGTGAGAGTGTAATTATTCTCATATCCTACTAATTTTTAACATATGTAATATATTGATCTCTCTCTTTCCTAGAGTCATTATATTGTTCCAAGAGAGTACCTAGAGCTACTAATATGGTTGAGATGTACAATATTAATGGTCTATCTAGAACTAGATGCATGAATACTAGAGGCAATTCTAGGTAATCCTTAAGTTTCTAGAAGGTTTTATGACATTTCTCATCACATTTGAATATAACATCCCTATGTAGGAGGTGATAGAATAGATGTCATTTATCCACTAACTATTCTATAAATTGTCTAATATATTGTAGCTTCTCTTGAATACTACGAAGTTGTTTGAGAGTCTTTGGTGGAGGCATCTCAATTATGGCTTCAACCTTTGTGGGGTCTACTGCAATACCTCTACAATATAATGTATCCCAATATCTTTCCTAAAGTGACACCAAATACACATTTATTGGGGTTTACCCTCATTTGATATTTATCTATCCTATCAAATATTTATGCAAGAACATCCAAGTGTCCTTTCCTTGTGATTTATTTTTCTAACAAATTGTCTACATAGTCTTCCATTATGTTATGAAACATGCCATCAAATATCACTATCACATATAGTTGATAGGCTACACCTACATTATTAAGATCAAATGGCATTACATTCTATTAATAGGTACCCCAAGGGAATGAAAAAGTTGTCTTATATCATTCATCTTATTCTATACAAATTTTATTATACCCTATGAAACCATCCACGATGAGAAGCATCTCAGACCTACTATGAAATTCACTATGATATCTATGTTTGACAATGTAAATTCATCCTTAAGACAATCCTTATTAAAATATCTAAATTTTGTACATATGTGTATACCTTCAATAGGATTTGAAATAGGTATAATATGGGACACCCATTCTGGATAATCAATTGGTCTTATGAATCCAACATCGAAGAGTTTTTGTAGTTCAACATTGACTAGTAGTGCAATGTAGGGTTGCACATTACGTAGTTTTTGTTTTATAGGTTTTGTCTCAGGGTAGACTACCAAAAGATGGACTACTGATGTTGTATCTAATCCAATCATGTCAACATAAGACCAAGAAAAATTGATTAATCATGCCTCTAAGAATGATATAAAATATTGTCTCTTTAGGTGTTGAAAAGAGGGGAAATAGGTGTGTCCACCTTTTAGGAGACGGAAAAATTTGTTGCAAGAATGAAGGTTTTGTCATTGATGTCAATTGGTAAATTGGTTATCTACTAGTTTTTGTTGTCATTGATGTCATGGATATAGGTTATTGGCTATATATATTGAGGATATTGAGAAAATTTTAATGAAGAAAGGTTGCAAGTGTTCAATGGTTGCTCTGGGTTTTTCTCGTATGTTTGTGTGGTTTATATTTGTTAATCATGGTTGTTGGAAGCTTCTATATCTAGAATTTTAGCTTCTGATTCATTGTATAGTGTGAGTTATGTTCACTAGTTATGAACTATGATTTTCTATGTTTTTGGCTAAGGTCCGAGAGAAATGTTGTTGGTCTAGATTTCCTTTTGGTTAAGTCTTATGACTTTTGATTCTATAGTAAAGTTGTTATGATCATGTTGAAGATAATTTTGGTGTTTGGAAGGATTTGCTCATGCTAACGGTTGAGTGTGCTTAATTGTTCTATGTGTTTTACACTAGTTTGGCTGACCTTGTGTTGAACACTACCTTCAAAGTTGATGAAGTGTGTTGGGACCTATTTGGGTCCTCATAAATCATGTGTTTGGGTCACCTTCATTCTAATTCCACCCTAGGATGTTTTGACGCCAATGTAATTTGAATTTAATGATGGATGGGTGACTTTGGATATGTTTCAGCATTGAAGATGGTATAAATATAGGATGTGTTAGTGGTGAAAGATGTACAAAGAGATAAGTGAAAAGAAATAGAGTATAGATGTGAAGAAAATGCAAATCAATGGGTGTATGTGATTTGATTGTGGTAGATCAATGCACATTCTAAATGTTGAGTTTCTGGATACAGTGAGCTGATGGTGTACTCTATCATTCAGGCATGTCTACAAGTGGTTGAGTAAATTATGTTGGAAATCTCTGTTGCATTGAGATTGCCTTCTCTTTGTAACATATCTCTTTTATCTTCTTTGTATCTCTATGGCAGTGAGCTCTTCAGGTGGTTAACCCTATAGGACAGTGAGTCCTTGTTTTGGTAGTGATACTTTTCTCTAGCAATGAGCCTTTGTAATCAGTTTTGATATTATCTATAGTGTGAGTTAATCATCATCATGGTTTTTTCCTTATTGGGTTTTCCACATAAATCTGGTGCTACTATGTTTGTGCGATGATTTTGAGTTTCTATACTTGCACTTAATGTTTAATCATTTTATCAGAGTTAAGGATTTGTCATTGATCTAATCTCCAGTGAAAGTTTTTAAAGTTTATATTTGCTAAAATTGATTCACCCCCACTCTCAGTTGTCTTGTTCAACAATTGGTATTAGATCTTGGTTTCTTGGAGAAGAGCCTAACCAATTAAGGAAGGTTCGGTATGGTTGGAAAAGTTACTCATGACTATCTAAGGTTCAATGGAACTAACTATGCTATTTGGAAAATACTAAAGGAAGAATATCTAGAGTATTGTGGATATGATGTGAAGAAAGATTACAAGAATAATTACACTCCTCCTACTAATGGTTTGAGTATGACTAATGATATCAAGGCACACGAAGTGAACAATAAGGTGAAGTAAATTTTGAAGAATAGTCTTGTACATTCTGAGTTGATTAAAGTTTAAAATATGAAGATTGCTAAAGAAGTCTGTGATGCTTTAGAAAAGGTGCATGAAGGTGACGAAAGGGTCAAAGAGGTAAAGTTGTAGAACTTGGAGACATAGTTTGAGCTTTTACATATGTTTGAAGATGAGAATGTTAAAGCTTATGTATAGAGATTGGATGAGGTAGTATCTAGAATGCGAGGACTTGGTGCTACAATAGATGAATCCAAGATTGTAAAGAAGATTCTTAGAACTCTCCCTAATGCTTGCAACAAAAAGTTATGTGCTATTTAAGAACATGTAGATTACAAGACTTACACTAAAGATTAGTTGTATGGAACTCTAACATCTTATGAGATGAGAATTCTGAATTTGAGAAATGGATCCAAGTTAGAGTCCACTTTTAAGGCTACAAAACTTGAAGATCCAGATGAAGAAAATATTGATGAAGTAGAAGCTGACTTTGTGAGAAGGATGAAGAAAGGCTCTGAAAAGTATGAAGGTAAGTTACCGTTTAAATTCTTTAGTTGTGGAGAAATAGGTCATTATTCTTTGAGGTGTCTAGAAAGAGCTAAGAGGAATAAACAGAGATATGAGAAAGAAAAGAAAGGTAAGAAGATCAACAGAGAATATTATGTGAATGAGGATGTTAGTATATCTAATGAGGAGTTTGATTATGGAGATCCTAATGACAATGAATGATTTTTTTTGGCTATAAAAGATGAACTTACTTCTACTAATTCTGAAAAGGAGAAAAATGAAGGTACTATAATCTTTTCCCTACATGCTAAACAAGGAAAGAACTATTGGGTTGTTAACAGTGGTTGTTCACATCACATGACTGGTGATAAAAGTAAGTTTTTTAAACTTAAAAAATATGATGGGGGATCAGTTATGTTTGGAGATGATACTAGTGCTAAGATTTGTGGGATAGCTTTAGTAAGTTTTGATGGAAAGTATAATACCGATGATGTTTACTATGTTAAGGGTTTAAGGCATAGTATTTTGAGTGTTGGAAATATGTGTAGTAAAGTATATAATCTTGTATTTAAGGATGAAAGATGTGAGATTAGGAAATATTTTGGAATAATGATTGCTATAGGGAAGAAATTTGAAGGAAATATCTATCAACTTAAGGGTGCTTATGGATGATGCTTTATGACTTAGATTAATGACATTTTGTTGTGGCATCAGAGAATGTGTCATATGAATTTTGATAACTTGGAAAGGATTAGTACAGTTTAGGTTGTGAGAGATTTACCAAAGATTACAAAGCCTGCTAATTCTATTTGCAAGAATTGTCAGTTTGGAAAACAAGCAAGAAATCATTATAGATTAAAGGAACAATCTACTACTATACTACTGGATTTAATTCATACAGATCTTTTTGGTCCTACAAGAGTGAAAAATCTACAACTAGGTGAAAGGTACTTCATGCTTTTGATGGATGATTATTTTAGATATATATGGGTTACATTTCTTAGAGAGAAGTCTAATGCATTAAATAGATTCAAGAAATTTAAAGTTGTGGTTGAGAATGAAGTAAATTTGAGGATAAAATGATTAAGGTTTGAAAGAGATGGTGAATTCACCTCCAATGAGTTTAATATGTTTTGTGAATTGTATGGAATAAAAAGATAGTTTTTTTCTTTAAGAACTCCTCATTGGAATGGAGTTGTTGAAAGAAAGCACAAAACAATTTAAGAGGTTGCTAGATCAATGATTACTGAGGCTAATATGTGGGAATTTTACTAGAGAGAATCTATGCACACTACTTTTTATGTATTCAATCGAGTTCAAGCAAGAGAAAATAGTACAAAGACCCCCTATGAGCTATGGTGTGGAAGAATTCCTACTGTTAAGTGTTTAAAGGTATTTGGAAGGAAATGTTATATCAAATAGTATAAAAAAAATTTAGGAAATTTTGATGCAAGAGGGTGAAGCCACAATAGTGGTTTACAATTTAATGGAGGAAGGAAAACTCACAAAAAATGATCGCATGGAAAAAAATTTGGTTTTAGGGGTTCAAACAAACCTGCAAGTTCAAGCAAACCCACTTAAATGCTTGGCCCCCATTTCCCACCCAAAAATCAAAGGAAATTCACATTAAAAGGTGGTTCGCTTGAAACCCTAGGGGTTCAATCCAACCCCCCTATCCCTCATTCAACCCCTATGACAAAAAAAAAACTAATTTTTTGCACTTTGGAGCTCGGGTTAAAGATGAAAATGGTGGAGACATCACAAAACCAACAAGAATCAAGTAGTCCTCGAAATGAGCTATCCAACAAATATAATTTTAATATGTTTTGGTTTTATTATGTATTTGGATTTTTAGTTTTATTAAACATAGGTTTTTCACCGAAAATCAAGCTCTCTATTTTGCACATGTGAAAAAATAGTAGATTTTCAATTGTTTTTAAAAAAATATGAGTGCACCAAATATTGAAATCCTTGATCCAACAAAAAGAATTTCAATACATACAAAAAGGATTCACGTGTTCTTTTGCCACACACTATGTTTGAATTGTGGTGGTTTGACTTTGAAAATTGATTAAAGAAAAAATATTCAATAAAACTATCTAACCAAGTGGAAGCACTAGATACTCGAGGAGTTAAAAATCTAAATTTGAAAGAATTAGAATTTTATCCTTCATGGAAAAAAGGTTATGTGTTATCACGGTGGCGTCACTTTTTTTTTTAAAATATTGTTTATGAAAAACTAGTTTTCATGGGAGATGGAAAAAAAAGTGCAAATTGATTCAAAAAATTTTGAAAAAAACATTTTTAGAATCTACAGACAAAATTTGATGAGACTCTAGTTTGCACCATCTTCGAATTCCTCACAGTTTAGCCGCTATAGGTGCCCGAAAGTGAAGATTTAGTTAAAAAATTATTTTAGTGTCAATTTGGCCAAAATTGTAAACCACTATTAATGAGGATCACTTTTAAGAAGTGATGAAGGTATTTTTTCTTGGATATTCTACTAAAATAAAGATTATAGATGTTGAGATAAAGGCAGAAGATTGTAGAAATTATTTAAATGTCAAGGTTGATGAAGCAGTAGAAGAATTTAATTGATGTTGATGTTGGTTATGTATTTGATGAACACGATTGCATAAAGTTGAAGCTATGGAAGAATAGGAAAAGGATGAGAAAGAGAAGATGAATGAAGAAAAAGAAGCTTTGGTGGTGTCCCCTAAGACACCTAGATATGTGCAGAAGAATCATTCAGAAAATCAGATCATTGGAGACAAGATAAAAGGAGTATTGACAAGAAGCAAAGCTACTGCTAGTGAGGTAAATCTATGTTTACTTTTTGAGATTGAACTGAAGATTTTAAGTGAAGCATGTAAAGATGAGAATTGGATGGAAGCTATGAAGGAAGAAAGTATGCAGATTGAGAAGAATCAAACTTGGGAATTGGTCCCAAGACTGATAGACAAAAACATTATTGGATCAAAGTGGGTATTCAGAAACAAGTTGAATGAGAATGTAGAAGTGATCAGAAACAAAGCAAGGCTTGTATGTAAGGGTTACTCACAAGTAGAAGGCATAGATTTTTAGGAGACCTTTGCTCTAGTGGAAAGAATGGAAGCTATCAAGATGTTCTTATCATCTTCTGCTCATAAAGATGTCTATCAGATGGATGTCAAGTCTACATTTTGAATGGTGAGCTAGAATAAGAGGTCTACATGGAAAAAAGGGAAGGGTTTCAATTTTTAGACCAACTGGATATAGTTTGCAGATTGAAGAAAGCTTTATATGGATTGAAGCAAGTTCTTAGAGCTTGGTATACAAGGTTAGACAAGTACTTAATTGAGCAAGGCTTCAATAAAGGTATGACATATATTAATATGTATTTCAAAATAGAAAATATCAAAATCTTGATTGTGGTTGTATATGTTGATGAAATTATTTTTGGATGAAATGAAACTATGTGTAAGATGTTTGCAAAAGAAATACAAAAATAATTTGAGATGTATATGTTTGGAGATGAATTTATTTCTTGGGCTACAAATTAATCAAATAGAGAAAGGAATTTTTATTTCACAATCTAAGTATGTGAAAGAGATGTTGAAGAAGTTTGGGATGGATGGTTCCAAACCGATATGCACTCCTGTGGTGAGTAGTTGCAAATTAGGTAAAGATGATGATTCACCTAAGGCTGATTAGAGAAAATATGGATCTATGATTGGTGGACTATTGTATTTGACTACTACTAGATTGAATATTATGCATGTTTCCTATCTTGTGGCTAGATTTCAAGAAGATCCTATAGAAACAAACGTTTTTGTTGTTAAAAGAATATTCGGATATTTGAATGGTACTCCAAATTATGGCTTATGGTATCCTAGGGATACTGACCTACACTAAGTGATTATACAAATGAAAATTGGTTTGGATGTGTAGATGACATAAAAAGTACAAGTGGTGGTACATTATTTCTTGGTTGTAGATTGGTGGCTTGGTAGAGTAAGAAGCAAGATTCAGTTTCCTTATCTACTATTGAAGAAGAGTATATTGCTACTACATCTTGTTGTACACAAGTTTTATGGATGAAATAGACATTGAAAGATATCATAGTTGTGTATGATGATCCTATTTCTATCTTCTGTGATAACACAAGTGCAATTAAAATTTCAAAGAATCTAGTGATGCACTTGAGGACAAAGTATATATCTATGAAGTACCATTTCTTGAGAAAAAAGTTGTGGAGAATGAAGTAAAGCTTGAGTATGTCCCTACAAAGGATCAAATTGCTGATATATTCATAAAGGCTCTTCCTAAAGATACTTTTGAGTATCTCCAGGAGAAGTTAGGGGTCATTTCCCCTCCTTTCTTGAACTAGATGCATATGGAGATACATCAGTCTAAAGGGTCTATGGATCTATCTTTCTTTTGGACTAATGTTTTGGTGGCTCCCTCTTAGGGGGGGCAGGTAGTGTCATGTGCTATCATTGTATGAGTATTCCGTTTTTAATGTCAAAGGGGAAATCAATGAAAAATATAATTTTCCTTTGCAATTGATGTCAAAGGGGGAGAGGAAGAAGATGATCAGAGAAGAGTATCATGTGAAAAAGATTATTTACTAAGGGGGAGAAACATAAAGCAAAATCATGAGAAGTGTGTTCAATAGCTAGTATCTTGTCCTTGATGGTTTTTCACATCATGTGTTTCCATCAATGGCAAAGGGGGAGATTTTTGCAAGAATAAAGGTGTTTTCATTGATGTCAACTAGTCAATTGGGTATCTACTAGTTGTTTTTATCACTGATGTCATCATGGATGTAGGTTATTGGTTATATAAGTCGAGGATATTGAGAAAATTGTAATGAAGAAAGGTTGCAAGTGTCCAATGGTTGCTTCGGGTATTTCTCTGAGTTTTTCTCCTATGTTTGTGTGGTTTAGATATGTTAATCATGGTTTTTGGAAGCTACCATATCTAGACTTTTGGCTTCTAATTCATTGTATAGTGCAAGTTATGTTCACTAGTTATGAACCGGGGTTTTCTATGTTTCTAGTTGAGATCCTGGAGAAATGTTGTTGGTCTGAATTTCCTTTTGGTTAAGTCTTATGACTTGTAATTCTAGAGTTATTTTTTTATGATCATGTTGAAGATAATTTTGGTGTTTGGAAGGATTTGATGATGCTAAGGGTTACAAGTGTGTGCTTAATTGTTCTATTTGTTTTACACTTGTTTGTCTGACCTTATGTTGAACACTACCTTCAAAGTTGATGAAGAGTGTTGGGACGTATTTGGGTCCTCATCAAGTGTAATGTGTAATGCCCATTGTGTGAACCCCAAAGGACAACAAACACCGTACAATTTTTATTTTTATTTTTTGAAAGTGAAACATTGCGGAACATTGCATATGATGAATGTGTGCTCACATTACACGAAAAGAAATTATGCATTTACTAAATCATTCACATCCTCTAGGGTACACGAAACGGTCATTACAAATCATAAACTTTTATCAAAAGGAAGAGACTAAACAACCAAGAACACATAGTGATGACACACTACGATTAATGATCACAAGCGTGGAAAACGATACATCATTTCATTGCAATTCAATTCACAGTTCCATAATACAACTACAGAGCATATTTCCACAGATACAACATATCAAAGATACATTAGTTCATCACCTAATTTTTTTTCCTAATATCAATGGGAGAAGTACATTGAGTACAAGAATGAGAAATTAATGAAAAATAAGGTACAAAGTGACCAATCTCATGCCCACATTTTACACACTAAACAACCAGGCAAGACTGTAGCATCTTTGCTAATTTTGCAATAATTTTTATTTTATTTTATTTTATTTTAATTTTTGTGTTTACTTATAAGACAACAACAACACAATTCACTACTTA